>JAODPA010088031.1:0-22541 GCA_025585075.1 Nepenthes mirabilis
CTTTTTATTTAATAATAAAAAAAATTATAACTGTTGGATTAGACCCGACTACTACTGTACAGATGTTGCACGCGCTGCATCTTTTAAATTCTCACCTTATTTGAAAAATATACAGTCTTCCTTTACTTTTAAATTCTCCTCATTTTTGTGGATAATACCTGATCTTAGTGGACCAATTGAGGTTGATGGACTCTTAATGCACGAGCCGTTTACTGTTTTTCTGATCACTTTTGTTGTTTTTGGTTTATTTGAATATATGTGGGTATCTTTGCTGTCAATCTTTCAATGGGTTATCGTTCTTGGGGTGCCAAGCTCAAAGGATATGCTACCTGAACTTCTTATTTATATACAAGCATTTTTTTAATTTTATATATCATAATTACTTAGCCATTTAAAAATTACTTAAAAGTCGAATGATATATAGGACTATAAATAAAAAGAATATATTCATTTCAGACATCACTTTTATTATCTTTGTTGCGTCCTCGGATCATGGTCGCAGTACGAATTCGGACTCAAAAACAAAGTGACACCAAAGAAATTGTGTAAGTGTAGAGGAAGAAAGAGTGTGTGCGCATAAAGTTTTTATGTTGAAACCCTTCTGTGAACAAGAGGAAAAAATCACGGGACTCAGGATTCAAGCAAATTTTTACTATGTTGTTGAGCGTGTATAAAGAAAAGAGAACACGTGGATCTCAATGATCTCTAAGTACTCTCTCAAGTTACACTTGGTAGAGACTTGCTTCTTTTCTCTCTCTATATACGTAAATGTAGGATGGAAAATCCAGATCCTTTGTTAGGTAGTCCATGAATGCTTATATAGTGGCCTGTATATTCTACATGGAGCACCCATGTGAGTTTAGCACGTACAGGTTGTCCTATCACCAAATCTACAGTATCCATTTTGCCGTGTTAGAGAGGTGACGTGCACGTAGACTGACTCTGTGAGACGTCACATCACGCGTGTGCCAAAAATCATCATTTTCTGTACAAGTTGCATGTTGCAGAGGTCGTTCATGCTCTAGTAGAAGTCAACTCTGAGCTGGCATTCTCGATCATACTGCGCTCCTTACCTGTATTCACGCCGTCCGACACCGCTCAGAATCCTCATCATTGATAAAGGCCTTTGCCGTAGCCAAGTTCATGGACTTTGGGAGCCAAGTGTCATCGTGCTTTGCAGGTCTTTGGCCTTCATTTGGGTTTCCGTCTTAGGCAAGTTCACATCCTTTAAAGAGTTCTTGCCTTCTCTTAGGGTCTTCGGTTTGAGACTAGACATCGAGTTTTCAGTGCTACGTCCTCAAGCACATAAAGCCAAATCAATCTTTCGGACCAATTTAGCTCTTTGGATTTCTCGGGACAAGGGCTTAGGTTCTTGGGTCTCTAGGGCCAACTTAGCCTCTTGGGTCAAGTCAGCCATTTTGACCGCGCGTCCATGTCTTCAGGCCTCTTGAGCCAATTTGGCCTCTTGGACCAAACTGGGTTTCTGGACAATCTTTGGACTTGGATTTGTTTCATGGAAACGGGCCTCTTAATTGGACATTTGGTATTCACCACCCATCACTAGCCCCCATGTCAAAAGGTTTGAGAACTTCAACGTTTGACATATTTGACGGCTGAAGTTTCTCGGGACATTTTGGCCTTGACCTGATACTATAAGGTTAAATGTAGCATTGTCTGCGTCCAATATGCTCATCTTTCCGTCCGCGAGCATTGTAAGCGTCCTCGGGCATCTTTCTGAGTTGCTTTGCCTAATTTCATCAGTGGACGTGATCAAAGTCTGTAGACTCTCCTTGGGTTCGAGGTGCTGGCTTGGCCGTCAGTTGGTGCATTAAATGCGCACCAGACATGCATTGTATGTGGCCTAGAAAAGGGAAAAGCCATCATTTCCCTCGATCCGGTGGGGAATTGACACGTGACACGGTATTAAATGCGGTGCACCCTTTCGAATTTTTGAAGCCTTTAAATGATGGACGCTTGCTTCCTTTGCCATTTACTTGTTTTCATTTGCCATCGAAAATTTTCTAAGTGCCAAAAAACGCTCTCTGTGACCCAATTGCTGTGCACCGTTTGTCTTTTTCATCTTTTCATATTTCAATTGCTCATGGTGTTGCAAAAATCGCTTCTTCCCTTATGACTGTCGACCTCGACGTTATTTGTCAAGGTACCCCATCCCTTCTAAAATAGGGATGTTAGTCCCGGAGCCCCACAAGAGGGCATGTAGCTCACCAGATGACTTCATCACCGTCTATACAGTTCACCGTCTGTACAGTAAGGTTCCTTATCCCCCTCTGTATCTTCACCCGCTGCCATAACAAGACTTTTGAGATTTTGGTAGTGAAGGTGATTTTGAGATTTACGTAGGGCCAAGACTGGGTTGTCATCACTCCGCGTCCTGAATTTGCGGTATTGAGTAGTGGCTACCCTGATTCTACCAAAAGGTGGAAGGATAAGTTTTTTTCTTGGCAGTCTGCGAGATTTGGGATATCCCCAATGATTGGGGGAATGTTGAACCCAAATACTGCCAAGAAGCCATACTTGAGGAGAGGGCATTGGTGAAGAAAATCGTGGCTCTTGTGTAGTCCAATCTTCTCGGCTTCCACGAGAATAGAGAAAATATATGGCTGAGACCCGAGAACTTGGCTAAGGCCAAGTGGGGACCATAATCCGGAGACTCTGGCGCACCTGCCGACCTTCCTACCAAGAAGAAGCGGAGGATCAAGCAGAAAACTTTGAAGATAGAGGAATCGCCCGAGCATCCAAAGATGAGTTAGCGAACTGATTCATCGTCCAAGCGTCCTACTGCGCTCGTGGAGAGCTCCTCATCCGATGACGACAAGATTGTGGCAGAGCGCCTCTCAAGGAAGAGTAGGCAACTGCGAGGGGTGCCAGTCCGAGGGGCTGAGGTTGTCGGGCCCTCTGCCACTTCTGGTTCTTCTGAGGTGCCTTTGGATCTATGGAGCTACCTGTTGCCCATCCCCCTCTGAGTCCAGTGCTTGACATCCCTACTGTCTTCACTAGTGAAGACTCGAACTACATTAATAATCCATTCGAGGGCACTGATGCGGGACATGCACTCGGGGAGATTGAGGCGACCCAAGCTGAGGAAGCAGTGGTGATGACTTTTACTGCTGAGACTGCTGAGGCCAAGGACACTATCGCAACTGCAGAACCTCCATGCCTTGAAATGCAAATCTAAAGCCAGATGACAATTCCGCCCAAGGTCCATGAGGTGGCCCTGGCCGAGAACGTTGCTGGGGCTCCACGTGCTACCGATGTTGAGATGAGGTCCGCGGAGCATACTGAAGCGGCTGCGCTCTCAATCTTAGATTTTGATGGAGTTCTCCCTATGTCTGAGATCAGGGTTAAGGTTTCTGTTGTGTCTGCTGCTAAGCCACAGGGGACCGAGGCTCCCAGAGAGGAGAGCTCAGCTAGTGGCTCTCTTATCTCTGAGGTATCTTTCTACCCTTCCTTAGGCCTTTTATTCTCCTTACATTCATACTTTAACAGCTTGATTTTTCTTTACAATTTTAAGAGCTAGTCAGGAACCTCGGTCGACTCATAGGGTGGTGTTGCCCAAACTTGTGTTGAGTTGGAGTCCCTCAAGGCCATTGGAGAGGCCTACGAGCGTTTGGAATTTGAGCTGGCTGAGGCCAAGAGCAAGACTGCTGAGGCCAAGGGCAAAATCGCTTCCCTCAAGGATTCATTGAGGATCCAGCAAGTTTAGTTCAAGTTTCTCTGGGACAAGAGCCTCGAGCTAGAGGAGGTGTTGAGGATTTCGGTGAGGGCCATAGACATAGCACCAATGCTGGAGGGCAAGTACTGGGACGACATCAACTTGTGCCGTCGGGTGATGAGGTTGTTGCACCCACAGTTTGCCACGACCATGTTTGATTCTCGAAATGCCGGGGCTACATGCTCGGAGGACTTGTATGGTCTCCCGGGAAGGGGTAGGTCTCCCAGCCCTTCTCAGCCTAGACCATCAAGTGGACCTTGAACTTCTGGGCAGCCGAAATCTTTAGAGCAAGTAAGGCCTCTCGGACCACAAGGACATCAGTAGAAGTAGGGAACTTCTCCTCAGTCAAGACATTTTGAGGGCTGATTGTAGATTTGCTGAGTTGTAGAGTTACTTTTTTCCTCTTTTTTTTTACATTTACATTGTATATGCTGTACACTTAAAATGTGAATAAAATTCACTTTTCTATTGCAATATTTCTCCAGATTGACTTGTGTGTGGTTCTTTTTATGAACTTAAACTCTTAGGAGGCTTTGTCCCTTTTAAGCTGAGTGTTTGAACCTCTAACCCGTCTTAGACTGATGATACTACCTCAAGGGTATTCGCATGCCAGCTATTTAAGCCCCCTGAGCTTCAAGTCCACTCGATGGTTGCTTGGTTAGGCTAAGTTTTAGTCCGACCTCTTGGGGCCCTCGGTGCAGGACCGAATTTCAGTACGGCCTCTTGTGCCACTCGATATGAAACCGAATTTTAGTTGCAAGTGAAAGGAATCCTATTCACTTGACTTAGGGGTAGCCTAAATCTTAATCATGCGTGGGATAAGATGTAAACATTTGAATAAAGTACAGTTGGTAAAACAAAAGGAATGAGAAGGACAAATTTTTTTATTATTATTTATTTATTCAGAAAGTGTGATACAAGTATTTCAAGTGATGCAACTACTATACCTGTGCACATGTCTATACAATCACTAATAGTACTTTTTGAGGTAGGTTGCATTCCAAGTTTGAGGGACAAGCCTTCCCTCCTGAGTGCATAACTTATATGCCCCATTCCGAAGAATGGTCGAGAGCAGGAATGGTCTCTCTTAATTTGGGAAGAGCTTGTTTCGGCTGGTGTTTTTACCGGTGGCTCCAATGCTTCTCAGCACTAAATCTCCTATTTTGAACTAACACGCATTCACCTTTTTATTATAATACCGGGCAAATTGTTGCTAGTACGCCGCCGTGCACAATCTTGTTGCGTCTTGGGCTTCCTCAAGTAGGTCTAGGTTTTCCTGAAGTTTCTATACATTATTCGTCGGGTCGTAGCTCTCAACCCGGAGGCTGGACAGTCCGACTTCCACGGGTATGACTGCCACTACTCCATAGTACAAGCTGAAGGAAGTTTCTCGTGTAGGCTCCCTCGGAGTCATCATATATGACCATAAGACGGATGGCAGCTCATTGACCCATGAGCCCCGAGCATGTTCCAACTTCGTCTTCAGTCCATGTACTATGGTATGGTTCGTGACCTCCACTTGTATGTTGTATTGTGGGTATGCGACTAACGTATCTACCAACATTATCTTTAGGTTGGTACAATATGTGGTAAACCTCATTCTGGAGAATTGGATCCCATTGTCAGTCATGATACACTCGGGGATCCCAAATATGCACACTATGTTCTATCGTACTGTAGCATTCTACTCTGTAATACGTGCAAGCGACAAGGTCTCGACTCATTTGGTGAAATAATCGATCCCAACAATTAGAAGCTTCCTCTATCGAGATGCTGTTGGCAATGGCCCGAGTATGTCCAGCCCACACACTGCGAACGGCCAAGGTGACTATAAGGTTTTGAGCTTCGTATGCGATTGGTGGGTGAGGTTGCCATGGATTTGGCAATTTTTATATTTTTGTACAAAGTCCATGGCGTTGTACTTCATGGTCGACCAGTAGTATCCATACCTCATGAGCTTGAATGCAAGGTTCTTTTTCCCAATGTGGGATCCATAAATTTTGATGTGCACTTCTTTGAAGGCGTAATCAACCTTTTTAGGATAGAGGCACTGTAGATAGAGGACAGAGAAGCCTCATCTGTACAGTCGGCCATCTATGATGGTGTACCACCCTACCGTCTTCTTCACTTTCTTGGCTTTATCTGCGTCCTCAGGAAATGCCTCGTCTGTCAAGTACTTGAGGTATGGAGTCATCCAATTGTCAACTTTTGAGATTTGTATCATTCCTAGCTCTGGATCTTCTACATTGGGTCTTCTGAGGACCTCGCGCATTCCTCAGGTATACTACTCTGGGTCTCCTAAGGTTGCTAGTTTGGCGAGCTGGTCAGCTTTCTGGTTCTCCTCTCTCGGGACGTAGATAATTTCTACATTCTCAAAGGTTGACATGAGTCTGTGGACCTTTGAGAAGTATTTGGATAGTTGTGGACTCTTTGCTTCAAAGTTTCTTTGGACTTGGTTGATGACCAACTCGGAGTCACCGTAGACAAACAAATTCTTGGCCGAGTACTCCTTTGCTAACCAAAGTCCAGCCAACAGAGTTTTATATTCTGCAGCGTTATTGGTTGCTGAAAATTTGATGACCATTAAATATTTTATCTCTGATCCTTTAGGGGTCCTTAACACAATGCCAACTCCACAACTATCCTTTATCAACGAGCCATCCATATGCAAAGTCTAGGTAGTTGGGCCATATGATTCTTCAGTATCACAAGTTCCCGAGACCTCAAGAGTTGGGGTCGTGGTCTCGACGATAAAGTTTTTCAAGGTCTGACCTTTTAAGGCTGGCATCAGATAAAACTCTATGTCAAACTGACCTAACTCAATAGCCTACTTAACCAACTATCCCGACGTTTCTGATTTTTGCAAAATCGCTCTGAAAGAATGGTTGATCAAGATGTTCACTTTGTGTGCTCGAAAGTATGGTTGGAGTTTTCGAGTAGAATATACGAGCGTCACAGCCATTTTCTTTGCACAACAATACCTTGTTTCAGCGTCAACCAGGATCTTATTGACATAGTACACAAGTTGTTGTCTGTCTTGCTATTGTTGGATCAAGGCTGAGCTTAAGACAGTCTCAGACACTGCGAGGTATAGGAATAACTCCTCGCCTGGCTGAAAAAAAGTTAGAAGAGGGGGGTTTGAGAGGTTCTCTTTGAGGCCTTGGAAGGCCTGTTCATAGTTGGTCATCCACTGGAAGTTGTTCGTCTTCGTGCCCCTCAAGGCCTTAAAAAACGACAAGTACCTCTCGACCGATTTGGCCAAGAAGCGAAACAGAGCTGCCAGTCTTCTACTGAGCTTTTGGACCTCCTTCACAGTCCAATGGCTCTTCATATCAAGGATGGCTTTGATTTTTTTTTGGGTTCACTTCAATCCCTCAGTGTGATATAATGTAATCTAAGAACTTTTCAAATGTCACCCCAAATATACATTTGGTTGGGTTGAGTTTTATCTAGTGCGCTCTTATGACATTGAAGGTCTCTAACAAATCTCTGACGTGGTCTTCGATCACTCTACTTTTGACGAGCATGTAGTCTACGTAGACCTCTACGTTTCTCCTGATCTGGTCCTTGAATATTTTATTTATGAGCCGCTAGTAAGTAGCGCCCGCATTCTTGAGGCCAAAGGGGCATGACTTTGTAATAGTGTGTCCCTTGATCCGTCATAAATGAGGTATACTCTTCATCTTCGGGGCTAATTTTTATTTAATTGTAACTTGAGTATGTGTCCATGAAATTTAAAAGTTCATATCTAGATGTCGAGTCTACGAGTGAGTCTATCGTCGGTAGAAGGAAGTTGTTTTTTGGGTACGCTTTGTTGATATCTATGAAGTCCACGTACATCCTCCACTTTCCGTTATTCTTTTTTACCGTGACGATATTGGAGAGCCAATCTGAGTACTGCACAAACCTAACGTCCAGGAGCTTCTTCACTTCTTCCCGAATGGCCACCAGCTTTTCTACCGAGTAGTTCCTTCTCTTCTACCGAACGAACTTATGACCAAAATTTAGACCCAATTTATGGACTATTACTCCGGTTGGTATCACTGGCATGCCACTCGGAATTCAAGCGAATAAGTCCGAGTTTTGCTGTAGAAAATTGATGAGTTAGTCTCAAAAAGCTTGAGGCAGAGGGCTTCCTATCTGGACAGTCTATTCTGGAATTTTGGGATCCAGAAATCTTCAATGGGTTGAGGAAGGGGTGTTTGTGTGACTTCGGTAAGGTAGCACGTCTGTCCGAGCGCTTGATCCCTAAGGACCTCCCCGATCCTCTATGGTGTTGAAAACTTTATTTTTAGAAGTGGGATCGAAGTGATGGCTCTGAAGGTTGGAAGGCAAGGGCATCCAAGGATGGCATTGTAGACAAATGATAGGTCTACCACTAAGAAGGAAAAGGTCTTGGACGCTGTCCTTAGATGGGTTCCAAGTATGACCTCAAGTTGTATGACTCTCTGCATTGATACTAGCTCGTTGTCTAGTCCATAAAGGGGTCCCTCGATCGCCATCATCTGGTTTCTTTTGAGCCTAAATTTAAAGAAAGTATCGAGATAAGGAATGTTGCGCGAGTTTCCATTATCAATAAATACTTATTTCATCTAGTAGTATAAACTACCGAGAGAAACGAGTGCAATTACAACTAATGGGTCAGAATGGGGGATACTATATGGGTCATATTTTCGTCACTAAAATTAATGATCTAATTCCTAGATTCTACCATTGGCTTCTTATTCTTTGTCGTTGGATCCTCACGAGCGTTGCCTCTAGTCGGGCGGGTGGATATCATGTTGACCAACCCCGCGGCCATTATACTTTTCGGCTGGTCAGTCTCACCAGTTTTTCCTATTCTGGAGGATTGTCTGATTCTTTCTGGAAACGGTTGAGGTAAACTCTATTGATCAACTCCTCGATCTCCTTCTGTCAAGTCCTGCAGTCATCGGTACTATGGCGGCTGCTGCGATGGTAGTGATAGTATTTGGACTGGTACCAACCTTAGGGTTCTTCAGTGTCTTGGGCCACTTCAAAAATTTTTCCTACCAAATCTACATCATGACGTTGGTACGCGAGTCGTTCAAGGGAGTCAGATTTAATGGTTTGTACCCCCTGTGAACAGTCTACTCGGACTTCTGTTACTTCTTGGGCTCCCGAAAGCCTTGACAGTCTTCGTTCCTCCTCTTTTCCTCCACTGTCCTTGGTCGGAGGTTCTCTAGGTAGGCGGTTCTCTTCGCATAATTGGCTTCTTCAGCCACAATATATGCTTGTGCGACGGCCTTGGCCTCTACAAAGGTCTGTGGAAATGTATGGACAAGGTACTTAAAAAAAGCTCCTCCTTCCAGTGCGGATAAGAAAACGTTCAGCTTTACCCTATCTACCAGCTTTGGGATTTGCCGAGCTTCTGCAATGAATTGGCCCAAAAATCCCCTCAAGCTCTCCTGGCTCCTTGTTTTACTTTAGCTAAGTACTAGGGTTGCTTCTCAATCCTTGTATTGGAGGCAAACTGCGAGAGAAAACTACTTGTCAGTTTGCTAAAAGATTGAATGGAATTAGTTGGCAGGCCGTAAAACCACATCCCCGCATCTCCCTCCAGTGTTAACGAGAAATACTGACACATTGCCATCTCATCCAAACCTTGGAGGTTTAGATGCTCGCAGAAGTGGTCCAGATGGTCCATGGGATCAGCGCTTCCGTCATACAAGTCAAGGTTTTACATCTTGAACTTTGGGGGAAGCGGCCTCATCCGAATCTCCATCACGAGCGGAGACTGACGCAGGTCCGTGGCCCCTCCTTCATTGTTTCTATCGAAAACTCGCTGGAAGACCATCACCAACTTTTCCTCCACATGGGGTGGAGTCGGTACCTTCCTCTCGTTGAAGTAGTTCCTCAACTCATAGGGGTCTTGGGCAACTTGCAGACCTAGCAGGCTCCTATCCCTAGGAGGAATCTCTTCACGAGCAGATACCTCCTGCATGGGGTGCTCTCGCAAAGATCGAGGGTTTCGCCTCTATGGGTTTTCCTCTTGGACTTGATGACCCAAGCGACCTTCAAGTCATTACGGAACTCTGCTACTCGAGGCAACTTGTGTCATCAAATCCTTGTGCTAGCTTGCTTGTTCCGTAGGGTTCTTCTTCCTTTTGCCCTTTCTCTGGGACGTCGCGATTTAGGAGGCCTTAGAAGGCGCCCCTTTTACCGCTCGTCCATCTTCGAGCAGAACATCTGGATAGCCTTGGTGACATCGTCCATCCTTATAGCCAGCGCTCAGACATAAGGGTTAGGATGTTCCTCTATCCTAGTGCTCGTAGTAGGTCCATTGCCATTAGAAGCAGCCTCTCTTACTGGGGCACTACCTTGTCCTCACATGTTCACTATGTTCTTACTTTTGAAAGATGTGTTAACTTGATCTACAGACAGCGTCAAATGTTGCGTCCTCGGTTCGTGGTTACGGTACAGATTCGGATCCAAAAAGAAGCAACACCAAAGAAATTGCATAAGTGTCGAGAAAGAGAGAGAGTGTGCACACAAAATTTTTATGTGGAAACCCTTATGTGAACAAGAGGAAAAAACCACAGAATTCAGGGTCCAGGCAAACTTTCACTATACTATCAAGCGTGTACAAAGAAAAGAGAACACGTGGATCTTAAGGATCTCTAAGTGCTCTCTCAAATTACACTTGGTGGAGACTTGCTTCTTTTTTCTCTCTCTATATGCGTAAATGTAGGATGGAGGATCCAGATCTTTTGTTAGGTAGTCCATGAATGCTTATATAGTGGCCTGGATATCCTACGTCAACCACCCACGTGGGCTTGGGGTGTGCAGGTTGTCCTACCACCAAATCTACAGTATCCATTTTGTATGTCAGAGAGGTGGCGTGTATGCAGACTAACTTTGTGAGATGTCATATCACGTGTGCGCCGGAAGCCGTTATTCTCTGTGCAGGTTGTGTGTTACAAAGGTCGCGCGTGCTCTAGCAAAAATCAACTTTGAACTGGCATCCTCGGTCGTGCTGTGCTCCTTGCTTGCATTCATGTTGTCCGATACCGCTCAGAGTCCTCATCCTTGGTAAAGGCATTAGCCTTAGCCAAGTCCGTGGACTTTGGGTTTCAAGTGTCTTCGTACTTTGCAGGTTTTTACCCTTCATTCAGGTTTCTGTCTTAGACAAGTCCACATCCTTCAAAGGGTCACTGCCTTCTCTTAGAGTCTTTAGTCTGAGACTAGTCACGGGTTTTCAGCGCTATGTCCTCAAGCCTACAAAGATAAATAATCTCTTGAACCAATTTAGCTCTTTTGGCTTCTTAGGACGAAGGTTTAGGTTCTCTGACCTCTAGGGTTAACTTAGCATCTTCGGCCAAGACAGTCATTTGATCTACGCGCTCATGTTCTCGAGCCTCTTGAGTCAATCTGATCTCTTGGTCTAAATTAGGTTTCTGGGCCTTCTTTGAATTTGAATCCGTTTTATGTAAATGAGCCTCTTAATTGGGCATTGGATAATTACTACCCATCAATTTTTTTAACAGCAGAAGCAACATAAGATATATCTATAAAAAAGGCTCCCCTCCCCCCAAAAAAAGATACTAATTTACTAAATATTTGTATTAGAAATGGCACAATTGTAGTTTACTTGGATTTGGGGTCAACGTAGAAAAAGGCAAGCAATTGTTTACAAATTTTGCTTTTATTTATAAAATCTCACAATTCTTCTAACTCAATTCTAGACATTCTAATATATATTTTTTTAATTTATTCCCTATTTGAGTCAAAAGATAAATAACAAATTATTGTTGGTAATATTACACATATATGGATTTGTTTACAACCCTTTTTCTTATAAAATCCCACTATTGGGGTCAAGACTTTTTATGACATTAAAGAAAAAACCTTATATTTATCATAAATTTAAAATTGAAGCAGTTTTTTTTGTAGAAGATAAAGGAAAACTATTTTTATTTATTTCAAAAAATAAACTAAGTACAACATAAAAATTTTTCTTCAAAAAAAACGAAAAAAGGTATAAACATAAATTTTACAGAAAAAAAAATTAGATAAAAACATTATGAATATATCATAATACTAGTAATTCACCTTGTTAAAAAATAAATTGAGTCATAACTGGACGAGTACGTTCTTTTAAACTACATGGTAAATTATGCAAATGCACGAGTCCCACGACAAAGCAAGTGAAAGAGGTGAAAAGGACGAGAGAGAGAGAGAGGGAGGGAGGCAGGGAGAGAGAGTGGAAGGTCAAGGGTATGTTTCAGCTTCCACCCTTCCTTGTGAGTAAATTTTTGTTTTCTTTCTGTTGTCTCCCTTAAAAATTATTCTTCAGTTTGCTCCGCTACTCCAATCCCTCACAATACTCTCACCTTCTCTCTCTTTTCCTCTTCTCCCTACCGTCTTTCTGCACTGAACTGTGAGTGGATTTGAGCGAGTGGCCTTCTGTTTGCGTGAAAAAATGAATACCCATATATTCCCTCCGCGCGGATCAGCTTTGCCTTGGCATCTTCAGATTTGAACTGTACTATTTTCTTCTCAAGGTATGCAAAGACCTCCCCTCCCCTCCCCTCACCATATATATATGTACCAGTACATCTGTTTATGATCTCTTTCGTCTTATTTTTTCCCTTGCTGATAATGAAAATGTGGGCTGTTAAAAAGTTTCCTGATCTGGCATATGATTTCTTGACTCTCTCGTACTCTAGATTTGGGTTGTGGATCTGATTCTGCGGATCATTTATGACTGAAATAGTTACAATATGGGGTATTGTCACTTTTTTCTTTTGATTTCTGATTTGCTACTCTTGGCCCGATGGTGCTTTGATTTTGTACTTTTCTGTTCTGATGTGTTGATTTTTCTATCATACGAGCTTGAGATAGTGTGAACAATGTACTTGATTTCGCTATTATGGGCTCAAAGTACTGTTTGTTCATTTAGTGATGTTGCTATCAGACTTGGATCTTGATTACACTCATTGGGACTTATGTTTCTTTGTATTGTGGCTACGAGAATAGAGTTTCTTCTTTGAATAATTAGTGGCCTTTGTTGTCAGCACCCTCAGGTTGGGGGGAAAGAGAGCTGATTTTAACTAGATGAATTAGGGTTTGTGGGATTGCTTTTACAATTTGGAGTCCTGATTCATGGCTGTCATGCGAGAATAGTTGGTCCTTGCTAGTGCAAACAACTCGGCAGGTGTGGAGAGGGGGCTATTTAGTTCTTTTGCTGTCAAATTGTGACAGCAGTGGCATACCTGGTATTTCTTTTTGGAATCATATTTGCATTCAAGATCTCCGACTTGGTTTTCAGATAACTTTTGATTTTCCAATAAGAAATAAGGAGATTTATTTCAATATATATGCCTGAAGTATTCTATCCTCTCCTATATGTGCTTTGGTCGTTCATTTCTATGTTGCTACGCATGAACTCTGCAGGCGATAAAGGTGGTCTCCACTACACTTGCCAGAATCTCTTACTTTTCTGATGCCTTTCCCTTAGACCTTTGTATGGCCTGTGTCTCCACATTAGAAGAGGGTTGTAAACGCATCAAGTTCCACCTTCTCAAACACTTCTCAGCACAGTGATACTCTTAATTTTGAGGTCCTGAATTATTCTGTCCAACCCTATTTGTGGTTTGTGTCTGTAGAACTTGTGGCCATCTTGACCTTCCAGCCAAGGCTACGCCAGATCCAGATCAGCTTGAGCCTTGATGGGTTCTCGATTCCAATCCCATCAACTGAGCAATGGCCTTTACGTGTCAGGACGGCCTGAACAACCAAAGGAAAGGCAACCCACTATGAGCTCAACAGCCATGCCGTATACTGGTGGTGATATAAAAAAGTCTGGGGAACTTGGGAAGATGTTTGATATCCCTGTGGATGGCTCAAGGTCAAGGAAATCTGGATCTATCAATACGGCACCTTCTAGGACTGGATCCTTTGGTGGAGCAACATCTCACTCAGGACAAATTGCGCCAAATTCTGCCAACCGGGCTACTTCTGGTTCTGCTGGGATTCCTAGTTCAGTTTCTATGAAGAAGTCAAATTCTGGGCCGCTTAATAAACACGGCGAACTAGTGAAAAAGTCATCAGGTCCTCAATCTGGTGGAGCAGTTTCTCGTCAAAATTCTGGCCCTCTTCCTCCTGTTCTCCCAACCACTGGCTTGATCACATCTGGGCCTATTTCTTCAGGTCCACTGAATTCAGTAGGGGCTCCTCGGAAAGCATCTGGTCCCCTAGATAACGCTGCACCAGTTAAACTTCATAGTGCTTCTATTGCTCACAACCAGGCTGTTACTAAACTTAGTCAGGAGGATGATTATTCCCTCCACAGGAGCTTCCCGAAGCCAGTTCTTTGGGCTATGGTCCTCCTGTTTGTGATGGGCTTTATTGCTGGTGGCTTCATTCTTGGAGCAGTCCACAATCCCATTCTTCTCATTGTTGTAGTGGTTCTCTTCAGTGCTGTTGCTGCAGTCTTTATGTGGAATCGTTATTGGGGAAGGAGAGGTATCACAAGTTTTATTGCTCAGTATCCAGATGCTGAGCTTCGAACTGCAAGAGATGGTCAATTTGTTAAGGTTTCTGGGGTATGTTAAATCTTTGATTTTGGCAAGCTTACTTTTAGCAAAGTGCTATCACAGAGGAAGGCAACCATGGTGCCTTTCTTGATGGTGGTCGTAATGATGGTACCTTTTTTGGGCTTACCTCATTTCCTTTAATTGACAAGTCAATCTAATTCATACCGATTTTTTTTTTCATAAGAAAATCTTACGTGGTAGAGATTTTTCTCTGCTTTGGCATCCAGAATTCTTCTAACTGATATTATCTTATGTATATGTGGCCTGCTTCCTGATTATTATGTCTCCCTGTTAGAGTCTTCATCATGTAAAAAGTGAAAATGTTGCAATGTTGATTTTTCTCTGTTAATTCTGAATCAGAGAAAGATGTTTCAGACTAATAATTTTGAGTATTGATTGAGAATTGTCGTGATTTTCATTTATGTTTTTGTCCATGAAATTGATACTACTAGAATTGAGACATGAAAAAGAAAACTTGTAATTTGGCATTTTCTTGTTATTTCCTCAACCTGAGGCTGCTTAACTCAAGTTATCATCATCATCTTTTCCATTCCCCAGGATTTTAGGGCCTGTTAGAACTTGCAATATCCAAGGGATTGTAGAAAATTGAAAAGTGGGATTAGTTTTAGATGGCTGACCCGGTTAACTCTGTAGAAAGTGTCCATAGTTGCCAACTTTTCTTAGGAGTGTTTTTAAATTGTAGCAAGGGAGAATCGTGTTGGCACATGTAGAAGAAATGAGAGTTAAACTAGAACTATAGACCATGTTGACTAGATTTTTTGAATTTTGACCATTCCATTGCAGTGATGGTAAAAGTTGATATAGATGCTTCTTTTCTAATATCGAAAATAAGTGTCACAAGAATGTAAGTGTTTCAGGGCTAGTGGGGAGAGATCTACTTATCAGAAATACAAGGATTGAATGAATACTCTAAATCATGATGTTTTTCTGTCCCACCCTCTCAGGGAGTGTTGTCTGAAGAGAGTCACTTCAAAATTATGGACAGTTCACGACAAAAAGCCACTCCCTCCTTCACGAAGAGATAGGTTGACTAAAGTTAATATTTTTTTCTGTTCTCCTTAATTAGTTGATGGCTATGTTGATCCTCATGCCTTCAAAGTCCATAGATGCTTGCTTGTGTATTCTCACTGTTGCATACATTCAAGTTGTTTGAAACTCAGGCTTGACTGTTCCCTATTGAAGGTGGTTACTTGTGGAAATGTACCTCTGGAGTCATCCTTCCAGAAGGTTCCTAGATGTGTATACACATCCATAAGCTTGTACGAGTACCGAGGATGGGATTCAAAAGCTGCTAACCCCAAACATCGTCCTTTTACCTGGGGCCTGCGAACTCTTGAGGTAAGAGACTGAGACAGATGGTTATTGTTGTATTTCATAATAATATCATGAAATGTTTGCTGCTATATTATGCGCCCATTGTAAGCTGCTGTATTCTTTTCCGTGTTCGTTCTGTATGTCTTGATGATCCTTCCCTCTATTTTCTTTTTTTTTTTTTTAATTCGACATTGTGCCTATGAATTGTGCTTTATCCAGCAAGTTCATGTTTCTCCATCTAATCGAAATACGAGCCTCCTGACCCTATGTGCACATGCTTCATATGTTCGACTAGGATAATGTTTGCATGAAGAATCGAAGTTGTCATCTAGCAAAGCCCTATTTAAAGTGATTTTTTTGGGATCTTTTTTTCATTCTCTCTGGATGGACTAACAGGCTAGCTTTGGTCACTTTTGATTGTGTCCCTTATCCTTTAGGCCATGTGTTGTGGACAAGTGGCAAAGCAAACCATAGGGTCCCTTTACTGTTCATTAGATGCAGATCTTCGCAATCAGACTTCTCAACGCCTTCTTTTTTTTTTTCTTCTCATCGGAGTTATTTAACAAAGACTTGCCACTGTTCGTGATTTACGAGATATCTACTTTCTGATTTATGTAAAGACGTGCTTTGTATGCAAGTTTGCAGCACGACCTTGTCAAAGGCATCTTTGTCAAAACCCCACTAAGTCTGCAGATCCTCTAGTTTCACCTAAATGGTATATATACTTAATGGAGGTGAGGGAGAAAAGAACCTTATATGTGTGATTGAGTTGACATATTATCATTGAACCGCACAGGTCTGAGACAGGTAACCTTCCTTGAAAGTGCTTGAAGTTCTTTTAAAAAATACATATTTTTGACATGTTAATTACAATTTCATGTGAAGCCTTGTGGTTTTTGCTTTGAGGCATGCAACTTTCTCTGGCTTTTGAGTTGGTGTTACTCCGTCAATTTGGGATTACAGTGCTAAATTGTCCTAGTTACCATTCATTAATGTATTGGTGGTGGATGCTAGCTCCTTCTTGATTGCGAATA
Source organism: Nepenthes mirabilis (assembly GCA_025585075.1). Classification (NCBI taxonomy): domain Eukaryota; kingdom Viridiplantae; phylum Streptophyta; class Magnoliopsida; order Caryophyllales; family Nepenthaceae; genus Nepenthes; species Nepenthes mirabilis. The sequence continues at coordinate 16,659 of JAODPA010088031.1, forward strand.
TTATTTCATCATGTCGTGTATCATTTGTAGAGACATGTGGTTGATTTTTACATCTCTGACTTCCAATCTGGATTGAGAGCATTGGTCAAGACTGGGTATGGTGCTAGGGTGACTCCGTATGTCGATGAATCTGCTGTTGTTGACATCAACCCATCAAACAAAGATTTGTCTCCAGAATTTATCCGGTGGCTGGGGGAAAGAAACCTCTCTAGCGATGACCGTGTGATGCGCTTGAAAGAAGGGTAAATAATCCTGCTTGCCCCTTTTTTTTGACACTGCCCCTTTCTTTTAGTGGGCTTACTTTTTCGGTTGTAAATTAAGTAAAAATGGAAGTTAAATTATATTTCCCTATTTATAGGTGTCAAAACGTTTTAAGACTATGCCGTGAAGTTGTTGCCTGATGTAATTCTCATAGTTCAAACCTTCTGGAAAATAGGGTGTTAGGAAGTCTGGGCTGCTAATAAATTTTCCACGGCTACTCCCTCTATCTTCTTTTTCTTTTCGTGTTCCTTCCAGACGGGCTGATTGTAACTTGCTGCTTTCTCATGAACACAAACTTTAATGCATGTGTTATTTCATCGGAAATGGAAAATATCAAAACATTAATGAAAATATTGTAATCTCACAATATTCCTCCCGTAAATTAAAATCTAGGAGTTCAAAACTAGTCTAGGATCAGTATTTTCCTCTATTCATATTGTCAGAAAATCAAGCAACCATGTTAGTTCTTTTGTCTTAAACAGGACCCATTATTGTCCTTTCATCATCCCCATATTTGCTAAATGGATGATTGTGACTGCGATTCATTATTTGGGTCTGCAGCTAGTTCTTACTGATCTCGGTGGCTGTTGATGATAGGTACATCAAAGAAGGTAGCACTGTGAGTGTCATGGGAGTTGTCCAGAGAAATGATAACGTATTAATGATCGTCTCTCCACCAGAGCCGTTCCCTACAGGATGCCAGTGGACTAAGTGCATACTCCCTGCTAGCCTCGAGGGCATCATTTTGAGATGTGAAGACTCCTCGAAAGTTGATGTAATTCCCGTGTGAGAATGGTTACGAGCTTTGCTGCTTTGAAGTTTAGTTCGTTGGAACAATGCCAATCGTTATACTGGTCTTGGTTGTCGGAGTGTATAGAATTTGTTTGATCTCTTTTTCCATGTTAGTCTGGAAATTGAAATCCTTGTAATTGGGTTGGAGTGGTTAAATGCAGCAAGGGGTGGGTTGGGGTTTTGAAGATTGATGATGAGTTTTGAGGATTGTGTTGTGTGTTAAGAAATGTTTTTAGGTAATTTGGCTTCCTATTTCAATGTATTATACAAGCTGCAATGTCATTGAGACGTAAGAGTAATGTAATTGGTGTTTGATCTTGATAAATTTATATTTGTGGCGGGTTCAAATCTTATCTATTTTTCCTTTGATGGTTATAAGCCTTGTAAACCGTCACCCGTGTAAAGGAAAAAGGTGTCTATCTTTTGGGTTTGGGCTTTGCCATTCGGTTGATGTTGTCTTCTTCCTCAAAGTTTTTGAGATGGAAAATTTTGCTACTTTTCTTAATTATATGTTCACATATAAAGGACATATACGAGGGGATGAAGAGTTTTTTTTTTAACAATCTCGTTCAAATCATAACATAGTTATAGATTTATATTTTTAAAACTTTTGTTTTTAGTTTTTATTTCAGCACTAATTTTATACCATGTAAAATGATGTCTAATTTATCATATTTGAGATATCACTAAGGTTATACATAATTTTGATATAGACTGGTACTATTATTATTATTATTGTTATTATTATTTACATCACGGAGTTTTTCAGGCATGGTACTGGTAAATTTATATGATTTGCAATGTAATTGAAGCTTTACTNAGTTTTGATTTATAAATGCTTAGGACTTATGATGAAAGTGACTTAGTAATACCCCTCAAATTATTAACCGAAAATAATGGATTGATGGTAACTATTTGTTCTTAATTATTATAAGTAATTGAGTAATTTTATTTGTTATCAATTCAATCTTCATAATTATTCATGGTGAATGTGCATGATATGTCATATTTTTTTTAATTTCAAAATCTAAGTAGTCTTTTTGGAGGATTATGAGCCTAAAGGAACTTCATAAATAGTATTGTCAAGTGAATAATTTATCAAACATTTTTATTTTGATTGTAAACAATGTGACATTTTAATTAGAAATGGTTTTTCTAAATTTGGTTAATGATTTTGATCGTCATGTTAATTTAGTTAATTTTGTCAAATTAGTACTTTAACATGACGAATGAGTATTTATTTCATTGTTAAAAAAGTGCTACTCTAACTGACAGACTTAACTTATCAGTAATTTTACATTTTGACAGTTTTAATAGTTTTGTGTTGCTCGATAATATAACCACTCAGTAAACTTTTACTTGATAACTTGAAAAATTGATAATTTAATAGCTTAAAACGTTATAATACATATGATTTTAGAATTTAAATTATTGTTTAAAAAATTATTGGCTAATTTTTTTTTAAAGTCTTTTTTTATAGTTTTTAAAATGCCTTATTTTTTAAGAAATCGAGGCTTGTAATTTCAATATGATTTCCCTTATTTAAAGTCAGGAGTTGGATGATCGAACTTGATCGACCCCTTCCTCGTAAAACAATTTTTAAAAAAAAAAAAAAAGAAGAAAAGAAACAGGAAAATTCAACGAGCAATATAAATAAAAAAGAAAGCGAAAATATTTATTAAAAAATCTGGAAAAATAATAATTAAGAAAAGCAGACAACCCACTTCGTTAACGAAGTTAAACTATTCTACGTAATCTCCCTTATCTTTCCTTTGACGTCTTCAAATAACCCTCAGTTTGAGACCAAACGCAACACAAGCACCTAGACTTTCTCTCTCTGTTTAGATCTAGTAAACGATCTTCCACGATCACCGGCTCCAACCCTTTTCCGGTCAGCGGAAATGGGTTCCGGTTCCAGCATAAACCTCTTCTCTATCTTCTTCTATCTATTCCTGATCCTGACGTCCTGTAACTCCTCCGACTTCTCGTCCCGCAAACACCATCCCAAAGGACCAATCAAGACCCTCGTCGTCGTAGTCATGGAGAACCGCTCTTTCGACCACATATTCGGCTGGCTCAAATCGATCAGACCCGAAATCGACGGCCTTACCGGCAAAGAATTCAACCGGCTTAACGCGTCCGACCCGGATTCCCCACAAATATACGTCACTGACGACTCTCTGTTCGTCGATTCAGACCCGGGTCACTCGATCCAGGCCATCCGTGAGCAGATATTCGGGTCCAATATAACGACCGACGACCCGGCTCCGATGAACGGGTTCGCTCAGCAAGCACTGAACATGAGCGAGGATATGCCGAGGACGGTGATGAGCGGGTTCAAACCAGAGCTTTTGCCTGTTTACACCGAGTTAGCCAACGAGTTCGCCGTGTTAGACCGGTGGTTCGCTTCCGTCCCAGCATCTACTCAGCCGAATCGGTTCTACGTTCACTCGGCGACCTCTCATGGCGCCTCAAGCAATGTAAGGAAAGATCTCATCCATGGGTTCCCTCAGAAAACGATTTTTGATTCGTTAGATGAGAATGGGCTTAGTTTTGGAATTTATTACCAAAATATACCTGCCACTTTGTTCTTTAAAAGCTTAAGGAAGCTAAAGCATGTGACCAAGTTCCATAGCTATGAACTGAAGTTCAAATTGCATGCTAAATTGGGTAAATTGCCAAACTATGTGGTGATAGAGCAGAGATATTTTGATGTGAACTTGTTTCCGGCGAACGACGATCACCCGTCCCACGACGTGGCGATCGGGCAAAGGTTTGTGAAGGAGGTCTACGAGACGCTGAGGGCTAGTCCTCAGTGGAAAGAGATGGCTTTGTTGATAACTTACGATGAGCATGGTGGGTTTTATGATCATGTCCCAACACCCGTTTCTAATGTGCCCAACCCGGATGGGATTATCGGGCCTGACCCTTTTTACTTCCGGTTCGATCGGCTGGGAGTGAGAGTTCCAACAATACTTATTTCTCCATGGATTGACAAGGGCACTGGTAAGTTTCTAATCAGTCATTCGTATCTTCTTTGTTGGTTGTTTGTTCTTGTTTATCACACTTGTTTATTCTGTGATGCATTCTGGATCCAAGCTTTAAATAGATTCAAATTAAAATGCTCTTCAGATTTTGGTCACCATCCTGTACGCCTGGATCCTACACACCACAACAAATAACGAGAAATCAGAGGAAAGCCGTGGGACTCGCTCCCTAGTTTATTCTCCGATATTCAAGTCAATAATCGGCCTTCTGAGAATAAGAAGGTAATTGCAAAGGGTGCAAAGATGAATGTTGGGTGAAGGATTAGAGAATGAGGATCGAAGGTGCACTCATAGAGAGTGGCTTCGGTTGTTGAGTGCTCGTGGATGGCAGCTTCTCTAAATACTGAGTTCGCAGGGAACTAGTAATAGAGAGAGAGAGCAGAGTGATTGGGTGCTTGAGAGCTTGGAGAACGGTCATTAGTTTGAGTATCTGAAAGAGCATGTTTATGGAGTGAGTCTCTATGGCCTTTTATAGTCATAGACCTCCACCGTCTTCTTTAGGTGGTGAGGCGAGATGCTTGCCCTTTATGGGGATCGTTGCTTTCCCCAGTATGAATGTGGACACTATTCTGAGCTGCAAAGGTCAGAAAGGAGAATTCCTTTCCTTCTATGGAGATGTCACACGTAGTGACCATTAAGGCTTCCTCTGAGAGTCGCACGCTGATTTGTGAGCCTTTCTTCCGGAATAAGCTCTGATTCTAGGAGATTTCCGTTACAGAAGAGATTGTTTTTCTTGGAAGTGTGGAGAATTAGGGCAGATGACCGTTAAGGCTTGGAAAGGTGTGCGTAGGCCGACTTCAATCTAGGCCGTGTTTATTTTGAGCCGCATCCGGCGTACTTGAGATGCCTATCCGGTTAACGGCAGCGTTGACCGTTCTAAGGATAAATAGGCAGCTATAGATTTTGGCCACTTACCCTTTTGTGCCGGCCCACTACAACTGCCCCCATCACTCTGTTTAGCAGTTCTATCTACTTTTACAAATTTGTAGTATTTTCTATAAATTTTTTTTCAAGCTCTATGAATAATGTTTGATGAGTCATACCAAAAGGCAAGAAGATGGTCAATCTGAAGTTTCTATGATGAGCATATGCTAGATTCTATAACTTTGTTGCTTGAGTTTGTAGGATCGTAGAAGCTGATGATTTCTATAAATAAGTTATTGGTAAATATGCTATTGACATGGTAAGGATGGTTATTGATTTAACCATGCTGATTTAGTGCCTGTAAGTGTAAAAATGGCATCAAAAGCTACTTTCTATTTGTGGTGATGATTGTTAGACAGAGAGACAGAAAACGATGAAAACGAATTGGTGGCACCTCTAGGGTTTAAGGCAAGTGAATTGACCCTGTCATTGTAAGGATTAGATTGATGTGTGCAGCTCATTAAATGCAGCCTGAGATTTGGAGTTGTAAGTGTAATAACTTTACGAGATTTAAACCAACTGCGGATTGTTAAAATTATCGTATTATTTATAATTTCATTGTATGAAATTTTGCATTTATAACATACCTGAATACACGTTTAAGGATCTTGTCTAGAATAATTTGGAATTAATTTCTCTCCTTTTATTCCTATTTCTCTTCCGGTGTGAGAGTTATAGGATTTTATTTGGACACATAGGTTTTGTGTTTTTAGGGTCACTTAATTTTAGAGTCATTGATAGTTAACAAAACTTCCTTCAATTTCAAATTTAAAAATCACCCATATAATAAAAAAAAATCGCCACTAATTATTTTTGACAAATAATTGGTAATTTTGTCATTTGTAAGATTAGTAAATGA
>JAODPA010088042.1:0-24372 GCA_025585075.1 Nepenthes mirabilis
CATTAGATAATAAATTTTAAGAGCTTGATAATCATTTTAATGAGATAAACTCTATTGTTATTTTTTTTTTTATACCGATTAATTAACTATGATTGATTTATTTTATCCTTTTAACGATTAAAATTGATCAAGTTGGCTCAAATCTATCCACGGGGAATTTTTTATTCAAATCTTATGGTTCTTGATCATCGACCTCAGAAAAACATTTTCACATTTGTCAATATTATAAATTTTGTAATTTGAAGGGGTTTTTAAATCATTTTACAAAGCTGATAAAAAGAAAAAACAAAAGAAGAGCATATCTTGTATCCTTTAATTTTCCTATTATTAAAAACAATGAAAAAGATTTTCTCAGATAAATATTATTATGAATAACTCACACAATTTAATGGGTAATGCATCTGACAGTATTAGTAATGATATTATCATACATTATTTTCAGAATATAAAGTTTCAAAGATTATAATATAAAGTTTGTTAATACATCATTTACCTAAGTTGCCCCATTTCCCAACGAGCTCTTCATACAGTAGCTCGGCCTCTTCATTCATGCCTGAAATAGCAATCTCACTGTCCATTTAAAAGGAACATTAACTTTCTGTCTCTTCTTTATCCCCATGAGTCAAAATTAACTTAGCATTAGATAGGCCCTCCAGTAACACAACATGGGACCCTTTATAGTTATATATGGTGTATAAAACCGAGAAACCGGTATCCGGGTTGACCCCTCCAACCAAGAAACTGGTATCCGGGTCGGCCCCTCCTCCAATCGCTCGATTTCGGGTCACATGTTCGTTTCAGGCATGCACAAAGCTTTTAGTAACCTTAGGTATAAGAGCCAGGCCTCCCAAATGTAAGGCCATGGATTCGAATTCAAAGGCTTTTCATTTGTGATTCATTCCAATCAATGATTGGAACCTATCAAAAAGAACTTCCAAACAAGCCTAAACAAATCTGAAATTGTTAATCCATAAGGACCAAAAATTAATAAATCCCATAGGATATGAATTTACTCATTCATTGTTCATAGAAAATTGCTATTCCCATGATGAAAACTAACCAAACAGCCTTTAATAAAATCCCAATATTTCTCAATCAAATGTGTTGGTATTTGCTTTATTGTTATTAACTAAAGCATCCCCATAACTTCAGAAGGCAGAGAAAATAGAAAAACACTTTGTCATGACTTGAAATTAGAGATCTTAAGTTCAAATTCTCCAACAAAATCAACAGCTAAAATGCCAGCAGCTGCTGGCTCCAAAGAGGGAAAACAGCGATGAACAGATTACAGTTGGAGGTTTTCATCATCATTCTTTGGCAACAGCTACTTCTGTTTCGGAAGAGTAGTCATGCCTGCCAAATAATATAAATCATCATTCACTCCACCAATAGATATTAATATCGTAAAGTTCTGCTCTTGAAAACTTAAATTTGCAAGTTCGCAATATATCTAAAGTTCTTAAGAATCCTAAATTCACACAATTTATTTTGGTATAAACGTGCATAGATCAAAAGTTTTAAAGTACTTTTTCTTAGAGATGTAGAAAGATAACTATCGAGATTAATTCTGACAAAATTGACTACAACTCTTCAAATATGTAAACATTTGCTTATAAACAGTCATATTTTAGCATTCAACTCACTTTTGATATTGTAATGAGAACAAATAATCTTGCATCACGATATTCAATACAAATATATATTACACAATTAATACTAATATGACTACAACCAATATAAATATTTAACTCACGGTTCCATCCAAATCTGACCCAAATTAAGCCCAAACAAGTTCAAGCCTTATGATATATATTTATGAAATTATAATTCAATCTGTTCAATATGTATTATCTTCTTTCCTAAGCATTTCAAGTGTCCATGCCTTCATTATGTACATGATTAAACAGGAAAATGTTTAAGCAGGAAGGCTAAGAATTTTTCACCTGCATCTACTTGATAAGCATGAAGACAATAATTCTGTGTGTAAGAAGTTCTAGTTTTGTCCAAATTTATCAAGCAGAAGTGTGAAAACATAAATCGAAAATTATAACAACTTACTTGAGTTTCCGGCTCAATTGATATAAGCCTGTCCCAGCCATTGCAACATTCACACTGAATAGATTCCAGTTTTTCTGTAAGAGGAGAAAAGAAAAATAGTAACAAACATAAGAAATTCTTATCCCATATCACTATTATTATAAAATAGCTATTATATCTGTCATACGTTGTAAATGAGAATGCTGGACAATCAAACATGTCATAAAGAAAGTATTGCGCATATGAGAATACTAAAATGAATGAGTAGAAATTACAATAAAAAATAATACGAGGAATGATGATATCCGTATACATCTAGTAATTGCACCTATAGAAGATTAGCATGCTTTGAAACATAGGCCAAATGAAGCTTTTGTGAAGAAATATGATTTAATATTGGGTGAAGGAAGGAACAAAAAGATAGATATGGGAAAATTTGGAGTGAGGTACTAAAAAATAATTTAAAATTACTTTTACTCCAAGTAGATATTATACTGAATCAAGTAAATAAATACATAATTATATAGATGATCCTAACGATAGGCTATGGTGCCGCTATTGTACTATTGATAGAAGGTCGTAGCTGGACGTAACAAAACCTTTTGCCAAGCGGTTCCTACCAAACTTAAGCTATTATGAATCCCTTTCAAGGAGAGAGGCTATAATCTCCTCTCATATGGTATCTCATGCTCCCAATTATGATTAGAATCATGAGTTAACCACTAGTCCAATGATTGAAACTAAGTCTCAAACTTTCAAGATCTTTACCCTTAATATTCCTCTAGTGAGTTGGGACTACATATCATCAGGAAGCACGCATGAGTTGTGCTGATAAGGCATCCCATATTACAGAGATGATATGACTTGACCCATAACCCATCGGCCTAGGATTTTGAATATAGATGGTGTCCAACACAGATGGATAAGCCCTCACAAGCTCCCTCGCCAACACATGCTCATCCAGTGTGGAAGTTCAGTGAAGTCTGGAAATTCAAAAGATTGGGCATTCAGCGAGGCTAGGGTCCTTCTTCAGTTCATCTGTGTTTGCAAGAAGTCTCAGACCGCAACAGTTTACTGGGAGCCCCACAGCTGCATGAGTCTACAAGGCAATTGGTATTAAGTCTCACCTTGAATGTGTTTGCCCCCAACATATAGATAGCCATCCATCGAGAAATTCGGGTACTGAAAGCTTTATCCATCCCATTTTTTATCTAGTAGTTTTCCCATAGTGTTTTTAGGCTCCCTAAGTATTCTTCATGGACAACCCTTCAACACATTATACAATAAAAATTACATCTGGGTTTTCTCTATAAGCAATCATTCTCCCTCTCACTGCAAATATAAGCACTAACAGGAAGCAGGAACCGATGGCTACAAGATCTGGGTTTTAATAAGAATTAGCCAATAGTCAAAATCATATTATCATTTATCAAAAACTATTGAAACATAGAAATCAATGTCCTTATATTGGCACACTAATTAAATAACGATAACCCAAAAGATAAAAATAACAACTAGAAAACAAATATAAATTCCTAAATGACAACGACTCAACATATAAAAATAACCAAATGAAATTTTAACCTTTACCATATATCTTAGAAACTACCAAGATTACAAAATCACAACAATAATTAAACTCATGTCCTCATCAGAATCCAAGATGTCATATTCACACAACCTCAAAAGATAGAAAACAGTCATACCGGGATAATAACCATGCTGTATCGCGACCAGATAAGACCTGTGCATGTAACGGCTGCAACAATAGTAGAATCTTGTATAAGCAACAACTTGTAAATAATAACACATGAAACTTCATGTCAGCAGCAAAGACTGGAGGAAGATTACCTAGCTGTTGAGGATATGATAACTTTTCAGGTGGCTTGGAGAAATCAGCAACATTAGCTATGCTGATGCCCCATTTAAAAGTAGGTGCCCAAAAGTGAACTGCAATTGTTAACTACCATAAGGAGAAAAATAAAGAAGGCACAAAGAAATATATCCATTAAACTGCATAAGATATACCACACAACAAAAGTTAGATGACCAAGCACTCAGTGACCTTTTAGAAAACTAGATATATGGAAAGAAATCCATGACAATGCTATTTTCTGGTCCATGGTCATTTAATGCAATCAGGAAGATATAAGTTTCTAGTGTGCTGTTTGGATTAGGAGAAGTATGAAAAAGGAAAAGAAAGGAAGGAAAAACTAGAGAAAGGAATGTGACTTTCCTTTCACTTCCTACTTAGGTAAGCTATGGAGGAAAGCAAAGGGCAGAAAACAATATAATATAACTGCATGTCATCATGTTTTTAATTTAAAGCCATGATAATTCCTCCAATTTTGGATGAAAGAAAATGATGCATCTGTTGGTAAAGGGACCTTCTCTTTCCTTCCAGTTACTTTTGACTTACCCTAGCGTAACACAATAAACTCAGGCACATTCGTTTGATGGGAAAAGAAATGAAAGAATGAGTATATACCAATTATAGTCGTAAAAATTGGAATGTTTGGTACATACAAAGCAAATCATGAAAATGGGACTGTTAAGAATGGGATCCCCTTTTCTTCAATTTTAATTCCCATCAATCAAACTCAACCAATTCCTTTACTTTTAAGTTTTCCACTTCGTTCCAATTCTTTTCAATGCAAACTGAGTCTAACAGAGCTATAGCAATCAAATGTGAATTAAAAAAACCTAAAACAACAACTTATAACAGTGAATATTTACACAGATACAACACCATGAAAGCAAGAAGCCAAGCAATTAGGCTTTCTACTCAAAGGTTCAAATGTTTTTTTTTTTTTTTTGGAGGGGGGGGGGGAGGGGGGGATAACCTCACCTACAGGCCAAAAAATGAAGAATTTGAAAAATATGATTATAACTGCTCCTACGGTCACTTGAGGACCCAAATTCTTAGCAACTTATCAAACTTACCACCAAAAATAGTCAAACTATCGAACTTCAATCAAAAAAATGCCGTCATATGCATTCTGGTTACTGTAAGCTTGTGGATTGGGGAATGGAAACAACAATTTCCATGTAATCGCAGTTACCAACGAATTCAGCCAGCAATTTAATATTCTATCTGCGTTCCTCCCAATTAAGGGCAAAAACAAAGTAAAAAACCTCAGGTCATTGCTAGCCTGTTGATTTTTTGGGTGTCAACGATTTCACAATCACAAGTTTACTAAACACGCTTTTGACTTCCCAATAAGGACGACAAAACATAAACTTAACAGAATAAATATAAACGATAATCGCAATCATGAGTTAAACTCCCCCCCCCCCCCCAAAAAAAAAAGGCTCGGATGAATCTAATCTATTTGCATAGAATTCAAGGGAAATCGAGAAATAGTGGTTCTTCTGATTCGGGGGTGTTTGGGATGAGAGAGAACAAACTCGTTTTGGGGCCGGCCGGGTGGTTCCAGAAAGCTTGGAGCTTCGAAGCCGCCATGGATATTGATGCCTGTTTCTCTCGTCCTTTCCACCTGAGATCTGGAATCAGCCCAAATTGACTTTCCACCAAGCTATGTCGAGTCGAAGCGATTTGAGTTATACCGGTACATCCATAAGTCGCCGCAGCCGACTACTCACAACTAAATCAATTCATATGAATATTAAATGTCTCACAATTTATAATTTATTTATAATTATTATACATATATTACTATTTTAAAATTTTAAACCAGAAATTTAAAGGATATATGAAATAATTACTTAAGATTGACGTAAATTTAATCTAAAAAAAATTGGAGATATAAATACGGATTGAAGGGGCATCCTTTTTTCCTATGGAGAAGGACTGTCCTTCTCTTAAGTTGGGCCGTCGGATGTAAAATTTGACGATTACGTATTTTGGATGATTAAATTTAAAATCGAACGACCCATGTTATATTATCCATTCAAAACGTATGGGTCGCCGGATTTTACATTCGACGGTTCAGATGAGGAGAATGACGGTCCTTCTCCATAAGGGAGAAGGACGCCTCTCGGATCCATATAAATATATAGTGATATTTAAATGACGTTATAAAATTGTATAAAAAAAATCATTTGCCACGGAAAAAATCTCATTGATAAAAGGAGTAGGGACAGAAGTAGAGGACCTTTAACCGTCGACCAGAATATGTGATTTTTCTAGATTTATAGTTTTTTTATGATTTTTTTAAGTTTTATGATTCCATTTTTTTTTATAGGGGGATACGAGCGCTGGTTTTTCAATGGTCATGGCCGCCCCGATCCACCGGTCAGAAACCGTAGCCCATCTCTCCGTCCCCTGAGACACCACCATGGATGCTGCCGGCGAGTGCATGCCACCAACGTCTACCACGGCGCCGCAGATTGCAGAATCACTAGCTAGCACTCTTCCCAGCACTCAATTGCGGGTAAGTTCTCGCCTTGATCGTAATTTTGCCCTTTCCCCTTTTCATCACACCTGCTGGAAATTTGCTTAAGATTTCAATCCTTCTAAGTTGATTACAGCCGACTTCGATAAGGATCTTGACCTGCTTCTTACCGCAGCAATATTTGGCATAGTGTTTTAAAGTAAAAGATCTTTAGCTTGCGTGCAGTACTATTGCAACACCAAGCTGTTAGCTATTATTTAGTAATGAGTCTCTTTTATATTTTCCTCGTCATTTTCTAGACGAGCTGTTTCGTATGGCCTTCCGTTTGGGATGAAGGAACGCTGGATGTACTTCATGAATATTTTGATATTCATTTGGTGGAATTTATAGTACTAAATGATTAAATATGGAATTGCCATATTTTCATATCCAATGAGGGTGGGTAGTGGAGAATGTTAAATGGCCATTTCCTAACTATTGAACGGTTTGAACCATTGTATTTGCACTGTTCCATTTTTGCTCGTCTTTTACCAATCATTCCCATTCCTTGAACTGCCATAACCATGCGGGATTCAGAGAATTGGTTGTTAAATAATAAACCTTTGGCTGTTTTTTAGTAGTTTAATCAGGTATTGATATGTTTGTCATTCTAATCTGCTCCAACACAATCTTATATATGAGGATGAACTTCTAGGAAATGTTTGGCACAGGTTGAAAAAAACGATGGAAAGTTTCTCCGGTGATCACTGATATTAGGGGAGTTTATCCTAACAAAGAAAACATGTTGTCGATATTCAGGATACTCAAGGAATGATTAATAGCCTTGAAAAGAAAGTGGGCAAGTTCTATTGTTTGTTTGTTTTTTCTTAAAAAAAACTCGGCATTTCTTCTTTAGATGGATGTAGCATGGCGTTGCTCTTAGTCTCCTCTTGAGGTGAGAAGGTTTCCTTGAACAGGAAATGGAAAGACTAGGGAGGAAATGCTTGTTTATGGTCCACAAGTTGTTTGAATTTGACTCATTGGGACACTAATTCAGAACTCTAGTAGAAGACCAGCTTTTGCCATATATTTCTGAAGTCGTGCAAAATACCAGTTTAAAGTCATATTCCCTTTGCATTTTAAATACTGTTTCTTAGTTCGTAAATGGGTTTTAGCAGTTGCATTCCAAATCTTTGATTTTGTATCTAGAAGAGGATAAAGGAGGAAGTTGATTGTTTCATGGTAGCATTGATGTCATTTCTACTGGTGTTTTTTCCTCCAGTTATTTACTTGTACAACCCATGGCTTAGTTGAATCATAAGCATGCTGAAACCAAGTTAAGTTCTCAAGTCCAATTTCCCCTCGAACAAATTATGTAGTGCTCTTGTCAAATTCGCACTAAGCCAACATCCTGTTTACTCAGATATCTATGGGCCTTATACTATTGGGAGGAACTTCACTGGAAGTATGAAGTATATGCCCCGTGTGTGTGTGTGTGTAGTTTGCTGAAACATAGTTATAAGAATGATGTCTTCATATTAATTGAACTTCTGACCACCTGTTCAAAAGAGCTTTGACTTTGTGTCAGGGCACCACACATCTCAAGAGCTTAAGGTGTTAGGTGAAAATCTCATAATGATACTATGTTTGAACACTGAAACATACCTGCCAAGTTTTGCACTAAGCCAAACATGGGCCAGACAACAAATGCAAAAGAAAAAGAAAGAAAAACTTTACATGGCTTGCCATTGGCTTGTTAAAGTCTTAGAAAAGAATTTCATATTTTAAGATATTCAACAACAAGAAAATCTGGAAATTGAGGTCCTCCAATTCATGTTATGTAGGACGTGTTCGTTCTGTATGTATCAAGATGTTTAATGACACAACCTGACCCATTCTGGCTTTTGAAAATGTCTAACACTAAGAATGGAATATACTGCTGACAGCTTTGGGGTTCTGGAAGATTTTTTTGAGCAGGACAGTACCATGCTACCCTATAATGGCTCTGTTGGAATTGGTCTACTGAACTTTGTCACACATAAAGTAAAGAACAAATCTCTATAAGAATCAATTATAGAACATTTTTGTCTGAATTCTTGAGAAAACGAAATAATAAAATACATTTATAAATAAAAATATAGAAGAACACACGAACCTTTTGTGGAAATCCTTAATAGAATGAAAGGTAAAAATCACTTTTAATATAGTGTCAGTTTGGTTGCCACAAATCCCCAAAGGACCTTCAAATTTACCACAAATTGAGGGCAAATTGAGCAAATAACACTAATAGAAAAAATGGAATGAAATCACCAGTACAGATGTCCTAAATAAATACTAGAATACATACCCTAAGATGATGAAGAGAGAAACGAGATCAAATGCTCAAGAATTGGCTATGAATCTTCTCATTTTCTTATTCCATCTCTCTCAAATTGGTGCTCAAAGAGTATATTGGAATAACTCACACTAATTATCCAAAACAAAACAAAATTGTCTCAAAAACAAGTTTAGTGTTCGAATGTTGGGGGTTCATGTTTGAACACCAACGAAAAACTTCTTTGAAAAATTTCCACCCATGTGCTCTTCATGCGTGTAGTAGGTGTACCTATGATGTTTTTCACACTCATGTGTACGTCAGGTGCATAAATTTTGATTTTCACATATGTGCGTCTATCATGCGTACATCAAGTGTGGCTCAGCTCCACCATAGAAACATATGTATAAAAGGGTATGAGACTTACAAGAGAGTAACCTATCCCAATAATTTGATGTTAATCCCTAAAAAATGTGTGACTATCTTTCTTGGTGATTATGCTGATAAAATTTTCTTTTAGAAGTATGTAAAATTGGTACATACAAATGCATCTGGATCAATGGATTCTTTCTTTCAAGTCATTGCATACTATGATGTTTCCTTTAATTGTTGTTTTTGCTGTATTTTATTCTTTGAATTGTAGGACTGTTATTTGACTTCAATAACTGAGGATTACGAGGCAATTTGCTGGGGCTGTGGGTTGCGTCTTATTCTTCCATCAAATGCACCAATTTTCAAATGTGGTTGGTGTGGAGCTATAACAAACCAAAATGCATTGAGACATGAAAGCAAAACCTTTCGCTGGAGACATTTGCGTGATCGATGCTTCGTTTGTGTCCTCCTCATATTTATGATGTTTGTGATATGTAAGTCTCTAAGACCTAATACTCTCATTTTAACCTGTTTATATTTTCATTTGTTCTTTCTTTTCTCTCTCCTCCCTCCCATATACAATGATCTCTTTGTTTTTTTTTTTTTTCGCCGCTTCTTTCTCTCTCATATCCGTAGACCCAAAAAGTTATTTGCAGTGCGTGAATGATTCCATAATGTTTTTGGGTACCATGGTCGGTTACTGATCAAAGGGAGAGGGATATGAATTGTATTCTTTGGATATTGTATAATTAGGAGTCAACTTCAATTCTGTATCTATTGGATTTGGCTATGGTTGAATTAACCAAACACATTTAAGGTGATTTGCTTTTTTGCATCTGACATTGTTCTGGTGGATGTGTCTGCATTAACACTAAATTGGAAGTCTGGAGAAAGATTCTGGAAGCTGAAGGGTCTAGAATTAGTGAAAGAAAGACTGGGTATATGCAATGCAAGTTCAGTAACAATAGAGTAGAGTGGGAAGATGAAGATAGGGACAAAAAGCGTACCAGAGATGAATTATTTAACATATCATGGATCAATGTTTCCAAAAGATGAGATGATCTAAGAGAATATTACTCATTGGAAGACCAAAAAAGTCTAGGGAAACCATCCGTCATGATATTGCACATTTGGATTTTGTGCTTAAGATGGTACAGCAGAACTGATTTAAAGGTGAATAATCCATGTAGGGGGGCTCATTTAGTGGGGAAAAGAAGGCTTAGTTTAGTTTGTTTATTGATTGGGATCGTTAGGCCATGCTCCTTGAAATGCTTTGTCTTTGATTGAAGTCAAAGTCATTTATCCAAAATTCTGCAGTGAATTATTATTTACAATTCTCTAATAAATCAAAATCAAGAGAATTCATGTTCTATCTTCTACATTCTGCTGCACTAAAATTCTTTCAGAGGTCTGTATTTGTCTGATTAATTTCCTCGATGTGCAGGTGGTGGTGTCTGGGCTGTTTACCCAGCTGTGTTTTCTGTCAGTCTCTTTTGTGGGGTGTTTCACTCCATTCTAACTGTAATCTTGTCAGTTGCAACCATTTCCATGTTCATCCTCGCAGCCTTCCGTAATGCCGGCAACCCGCCAGCCATAGTGTGGGGTGCCTATCCAGCTGTGGGGAAAGATGATCTCGAGAACTACACCTTTTGCCAGTACTGCTCGAAGCCAAAGTCACCAAGAACTCATCACTGCCGTTCATGTGGAACGTGTGTGTTGGACATGGATCATCACTGCCCATTTGTGAGTTGCATGACTTTTGACAATCAGATGGTTTATGTTTCCCATGGTAGTAGTTTAATGCCTACTGATTCACTGTGAAACTTGACATATGTAGCTTATACTTGGGGAAAATAATCTAACATTACCCGTTTCATTTTTCTCTTTTTTATAACCAAATTAGTGTTGGCATTGTCTATGTAGTATCGGTTACTTTTACATGTGACCTATGATATCTGTATTGTTCGATTATTTGGCCGTTGAAACGCCTTATTCTTGTTTAGAAGAACTAATCTCTCTATCATAGGAAGCATCTTCGGGGCAGATGATTGGTATCTATAGTATAATGTTTTCATTCCAGCTATGCTAACCGTTGATTAATTCTTAGTCTCACAAAGCTCATGACTGGGTTGGAGATAATGGAAACCTCTCTCATCAATAGCCATCTTCCTCTTTATAAATGATACTTCCCCAGTGTGGTCACTGACTCACCTTCATTAGACAACTAGCGTAGCTTATGAACTATTAAAGGAGAAGATTTTTAGCTACTTAGTCGGTTGGGATAAGTCATTGCTTCTATGATTGTCCCCGCGACCTTGTCTTACTTCTAATTGCTAACCATATGAAAAAGATTGCTAATACCGAAATAGCCCTAGGTATTGCCTTTGGATCATCTGGGAAGAGTTACAAATATTGAGTTAGCCATTGATCCTGTGTCTTGGTAGCATCTAAAAAGTGATCAAAAAATTCTTCAATATCCTTTTCTCTTCTAAGAACAAGGGGTAGATTGGAGTACCTAAGCATTTATGCAGAATGGGTTATCAACATTTTTTCTTTTCTTTTCTTTTTTTTTGGGTTTAGAATGAGCCTATAAATGTTGAAACCGAGTGTAAAGTTCCCGATAACTAGTCAGAATTGCTTTCCTGAAAATGCGTTGACAGCCTTAACAGGATGCTGTTGCTTTTGCAGATTGGAAATTGTGTTGGCGCTGCTAATCATCGATGCTTCGTTAACTTCCTCATCATGGCCATCACCAGTATGGTTTATGTGACTGTCATGTCTGCCTATGCAGGGTGCCGTGTCTTGCCCGCTTTGGGCTACAGAACTCCTGACTGGGCACACGGATTCAAGTACAAAATAGGTCTACTTGGTATTTTCCGGGAAGCAGTGATCACATTCTTGAGCTCAGCACTGCTGATATCCTCAAGAGGGCTTGTCTTAATTTATCTCTTTGTTGCCAGCCTTTCTGTGGAGATTGGTTTGTGTGTGCTATTGTGGCACCAACTTTGTTTCATCTACGAGGGAAAGACATATCTGGGCCACCTAAGCTCCAAGGGAGAAGACTGCGTCGAAGAAAGGGACTGCAGAAACCTCTGTCGCTTCTTTGGTTTCCCATCATCTGCGCTGAGATACTTGCCAAACTTCTCTAGTTCAAAGAAGATTCACAGAAAATGAGAATCCAAGCTGTGCACACTCGGATTTCGGTGATTTCTGTAATGGCTGTCATGTTGGAAGAATCTATTGTAAACTATGGAGAAGGTGTTTTGTGTGACATCGTTGCAATGGGCAAGTGAAGAGTGCAAACTTCTGTTCATGGTTTTGCTCGATGGGTAAGTACTACTGTTTCAAGGTGCAAGTATCTTCTAATGCAGCAGCACACTTCCCTTATAGTCATTATATAGTAATAATAAAGCCTTAAATTTACCAAATCAGATTGGTTATTTGAATCTATTTTCATCTTTTCATTTTATTTAGTGTAATATTTCCCATGAATAAAATAATTTTGAATTATTCTTTATCATCTCAATTTAAATCTTTCTTGATCTACCTCCTTCCCCCCCCCTCCCCCAGCTATATTGAACTTCTATTTCCTTTTCATAAAGCCTATATTTTGTGTATGAATTACATTAGACATTATTCTTCCATCTTATTATTTATAAGCACAACTTTTGAATGTTTATGGATGTTCATATTTCTTATTTTTAATGTGATATTACTTATTAATTTTAACATTCTAGTATTTCTTGTTTTTAATGTGATATTATTTATTAATCTTAGCATTATCATCCTTCTGCTATAATATATGGGTTAGACTGATAAGAACGAGCGGTGATCCTGTGATAGTGTGCTACCATTGAAATTTGAGCCAGGCTGCCATACACCAAAATAGAATGCATTGCTGTGACAATGCCATAGACAACACCAAGTTTCATCACCTGGAGTGAAACCCATCAAATAAAGGCAGCCTTGTGCATCGAATATTATCTAGAAAACCATCTAATGGCTGCAAACAGGCCTCATACTCTCCATAAACGATAGAATACTCGCATCCATAGACAAGAAAAGCAGCAATTGCTCCTTCAGCTCTACACTAACACACATCTATGGGATCTTATTCTGACATTCATTGTGTGTTTGGAAACATTGAAAATGTGATCTTCAAAGTATGTAATCACATTGAGGGATGTAATGTCAATTCAATTACAGCAAGTGTCTTTTAACTTCAGTAAAATAGGATGTAATTTTAAGCTTCCAACATTTAGATGGATGTCCTTTTTGTTATAGCTACATATTGAAAGCTTTGAAAATGAACAATACTTGCAATCCTAAACCCAATTCACACCATATTCTTGCTGCAATCTTGATACAGGGGAAATTTTCATTTCAAATATTTCTTGCTCCTCCGCAGGTCAATCTCTTAATCTGATCTGCACTCCCATGAATTGCTTACTTCGATCAAAATTGTAGATCTCTTCCTCAAATTACGCGTCTAAATCTTGGAACAATCTGTTTGTACGAATATCAACCTCGGGGTACAAGGCTATTACATAAACATGTTCACATTTTTTGCATCTCTGAACATCTCGCACTTCAGCCAGAATTGTCCTCCAGTTAATCTGACCAAGCTGAATTTGTAGTTTAATCAACAGTTAGATTGGCACAGCTCTGTCAATACGTTAGCATGATTATATCATCTCCCCAATGTTGATATAGCAGGAAATTAGAGTAGGACGTGTTGGATAAGGCATTTTTAAGGAAATGTCACATATTGAATTGCAATTCCAAAGTTACAAATTAATTAAGTGAATGGCCAAATCATAAATAAGGCATTTTTCATCTTCTTTGGGCGTCTAGCACTGTCTGGAGCAACTTACTGCTTCACAGAGAAAGTCATGCTGATCTGCCCAAAGCAGCCATTACCAGTTTACTGGTAGTCCTTTAAATAGTTTAAAACTGTTTTTTTTTTTTTGGTAAATAGACTAAGGAGCCTCCCCACATTTCTTTCTAATATCTGGAGACCTTAAAGAACAGAGCAAAATAGAAGAGAAAAGAAGACACGGCAAAGATTGATGCAAGTATGTGAAAGACTATCAAGATCCTCGGGAACTTAGAGCTTCATATGCTTCATGCCTGAACATCTTAGGTCCTTCGGTTGGCAGAACATTAGTTGTTTGTAAATTCTGCTGTATACCCTAAAATCCAGCATGTCTACTCAGTAGGCGTGGTGGTGACTGCAGCAATGCTGACACGAGTAGTGAGAGAACCTCGAACCAACTGCAAAGGGCTATGATTGCACCTGAGAGCAAGTTAGGTTGCAACAACCAAACATTCATCACACAACCGATCTCTCACCAAGTATGTCGATACTTAGCTGCTGCTGCTTCACAAAGCTAACCAAGCAAGATGATTTCCTTGATTTTGGGTGGTAAGTTTTAATTGGAGAATTTTGATGCAAAGAGATGAACACAGATTGGGAGAGGGTTAAGATCATTTCACCCAGTTATGGGTAATAGTTAATTATGATTTGCCGCATTTTCTTTTCACCTGCCAAAAGCCCAACTGATTCTCATTGACAATAAATAGTCTTCCCCAACAGGTTAAGCTTATAATTGGTATAACACTCGTTTCCATCGCCGTAGATCAATCTCAATTGCAGTCATGTAAAGTAAGTCTCAATAGTTGAATTATACGAACCTTAGTGCACCAGATGCCCGCATCTTCAAGCTTCAATGTCGATTACCAAGGCTAAGGTAAACAAGACGGGAGACGGATAGTACACATCAAATTATTTAAAAATAAATAGGCCTTCCATATCTGATATCACAGAAGTAGAATGATAACACCACCATGACAATCCCTCGCATGACCCCCTCAAAAGAAAAAAAAAAACAAAAGAAAAAAGGAAATGAAATAAAATAAGAATGGAATACTCAGGCTGCACAATTTTGAGCAGGAGTTTTAAGAATCCCATGTTTGAACAAGTGTTGGGGTTGGAGTCAATGCAATTTAGCATTCAGACAGCCCAAAGTTACATATTGGATCACAACAACAGGGATTATCAATATAACTACAGTTTAAAAAAAAATATTTTTTGTTATTCCAATACATAACTTATTAGGCTAAAGCACAAATTTCAAAAAAAATAAGATCTTCAGAATCACATTTCTCAAAAATATTTACTTCAATCCCAATCTGGTATCATGACGCTATGATCCAACCCTCATGTCAAAAAGCATTCATCACTTTGCAAGTTAATCATCTCTTTGTCATACCCAGCTGTCCATAAACAACTCATAATATTAATCCTACAAACCCAGAAAGCTTACCTATGATAGTTGTACTATTTTATTTTTCCATTATAAAACAAGAGCAAAATATACCGTGAGGAAAAATATGGCAATACAAGTTGCAAGGAATTGGGTCCGTAACTACTAGTAACAACTTACTAAATTTGTTCACACAATTAAAAATCCCCCCCCCCCCCAAAAAAAAATTCTCCAGTAGAATCTCCTAGGCATTATTTGAAGGGAGTAACAACTAATAAGGCATCCTCGTTAATATACCCGATCAGTGGAATCAATTACGAGATTGAATTTGTATGAAGACTGAGAATGTTCCCTATTTGCAATGATGAAAAGCACAATCAAAGAATCAGCAATTTGCTACAGCAGGAAGCATTTTAGTTTAGAACCTGATGTGACAAAAGCATAGTTCGAAATATTGGTTTCCAATATGACGTTGTACATAGAGATGCACATGAAATCAGTCTCTACCAACATGCATAATGAAGTAACTTTAAATATGATAATACTTAATCGGTTTAGATCTGACTGGGACCAACTGGAAAATTCAAAAATCCAAACACAAAAGGACTGAATGGAAAATCTCAACTAGGGATGCACAAAAAATTTTAAGGATGGGAATTGGCTGGACCAGGTCCACCTCTGTCACCAAAACCAAATGAAGAACCCCCTTGTATAGTCACTCTTACTAGTTTCCCCTTTAAATTGTGTGTTGGTATCGAGTGCAAGACTATATATTTTTTATATTCTCAACATATTGTTCACTTCCATAACTTCATCCTTTAGGCCCCTTTTTTTGCATTTTGCAGGAAGCAAAAGGGTTTGAATGATGTTAGTGAGCAATTGTACGAGAAGGCATATAGCTGGATGAAGTCAGCAGCCATAGAAAACTTTATGGTCAGCATGTTGAAGATGGGGCATCCTGCCACAAAACATTTCCACAAATTTCATTCTCGCGATTTCCAAATGCTTGTCAGCATTGAAAGGAATATCGCCCCAATGCCCAAAGCAAAGGATTAAGTATTGGAAAACAGAAATTTACCTTTAATTGGCTGTACAAAACTGACCTGGCTTGTATTAGGTAAACAAACCTGCAATTAACAGGAAATCACATGACTGATGACTGAGTTTTATAATGCTCATGGATGTATCTTGCAATTACAGCATTGACGGAGCAAATAGCAGAATATAGATTTAGAAAACAAGCTGCTGATTTGGAATAGTAGCAGAATATGTAACCTTATTAGTCAGTTAAATGCATAAAGTCTTCCAAAAATGATCCCGCTGAAGATGATAGCACCAAACCACTTATTGGACATGAACCTGGCATTATAAACAGGGGGGGGGGGGGCGCTGGTAAGATAAGTTTCAACATTCCAGTCACTTGCCAAAAAGAAGCAGAAGTGCGCCATCATTTTCAAATCAAAGCCTGGGATAGATTCTTTGATGCCAATATTTCAAGCAATTTAGCTTTTAGCCACAACTAGTTGCCAAAAATATATTGAGAAAAATTTTTTAATTCTGGAAAACAAAAGACTGATGATGGCATATAAGTTTTATGATGCTTCCCTATTATATATTCAAGAGCAGTCCACAGCATCTCATATTTCAGCAATGCATGTCAACATGAATGATAAAATATCTCCACAAAGTAACTAGTCTTAGAAAAAATCTATAGGAGCGACATACTTTCTATTGCAATCAGCTCTGTTAGACAAATCAACAGCATAGATCTGCCATGCTAATTGGCCAGATGCAGCAGCCAGCAATGCATAATATGGCAAACCTATTTCACCAAAACTCAGAAGAAAATAGAAGCAAGTCAATCTTACATCAGCTAGAAGACCAAAATGACAGAATGATACAAGAAATAGGGAAGAGGACAAGAAGAGTAAAATCACTAACTCATACCAATGTCGGCATTGAATCCACACAGAGTAAGACTACTAATGCATGCCACTCCAAATCCGGTCAGCCATTGCTTTGTTGAATCCCCAAACCTCAAGGCAGTAGATTTTACTCCAACTTTCAAATCGTCTTCTTTATCCTTAAACAAAAATAGTTATCATTATTTTATTTAAAATTATTTGACAAAATGACAGTCATAGTATGAAGAACCAAAAAATGATTACCAGCATCTATTAGGACGGTAAAAGGGGTGAAAAGCAAGTACTTTAGGGAAGCAAGATAACCATCATGGTTTCTAAAAATCATCATTGATCAGAAAGAAATAAC
The DNA here is from genome assembly GCA_025585075.1 of Nepenthes mirabilis. Taxonomy (NCBI): domain Eukaryota; kingdom Viridiplantae; phylum Streptophyta; class Magnoliopsida; order Caryophyllales; family Nepenthaceae; genus Nepenthes; species Nepenthes mirabilis. The sequence goes on from JAODPA010088042.1 coordinate 17,595, forward strand.
ATGAACAAGCACACTTGCCACAACAACCATCATTTGTGGAGAGACACATACAAGAACCTAGTCACATTTGCTATTACAGGACTTTTTCAAAGATTGAGAAGCATTTAATGCCTAATCCAATGGGAAATTGTTAAGGGGTCCTGGAGAACCAACTCAGCAATGCATTCCAACCTATCACAGTCTCACACGAAGGAAAAAGGAAAATATCAATCCTGGGACCATTGCATAATTTCTCATCACCATTCCTAGGTGTAATATGGCCATAGAGCCAAGTTGGTGCCCCAGGACAACTAAACAATCTCTCTAATATAATAGGTCAAATGCAAAAATAGTTGGCAAATATATAGCAGGAATAAAATGGATAGCATCCCTACACCTATAGTAATAGCTTTCAGAAAATTTGGCCAGGAACTCCCATTTTGATGTCCTTTGTGAATACAATTTATGTTTCTAATAACTACTCTTTTTCATTGTTTGTATCTATCATTTCTCCATCCAACTAGAACATGGTTTGTCAGACTACTGGGTAAATACATAAGTATATTGATCAGCAACTCCCCATGTAACAGTATCATTATCATTTAAAGATAAAAAAGGGAAGAAACAAAGTTGTTTCAATCTGTTTGGAGTACACTCTGAATTTGAACTTGAATTCCACCATGCTTACAATTATAAATATTTTATTGAAATTGCAGAGCAAAAACAAAAGTACATTTGTTGACAAAATTTGAATATGGATTCTGCAGAACTACAACCACCAATTTTTATCATGTTCTCTTCCAAAAGATTAGCATCTACTACTTGTAAGAGTCATGGAGGTGGTGTCCTTTGAAGTTCTTAAAATAACCTTCACAACTAACTCAATTGATTCACCAATATCTAACAACGTGGAAAAACGTGTACGATCAAAGAGAATAAGGAACCACCTTCCAGTTAATAACTGTATGAAAATTGTCTATCTGCTTCCCCACTTCCTTGTACATTATCTTTCCACTCAATTTCGTACTGCTTCCTGTGTATGAAAAGCCACTACTCTGCCATTTTCCCTTCCCTACCCATACAGCAATTGCTTTGCTCAGATGAAAACCACAATATTTACGTGGTTTAGAAATCAGTGACATTACACTGGTGATGAACAATCCACTTTGCATTTGGTAATTGGGGAACACCATGCAATTATGTTTGATGAATTGGGTTAGAGTAATCTTGACAATAAAAATGAAAATTACAAATGATAGGCCATGGTATTATGGCAAGGATTAAAGTAATGATCAATTGTTCTGGAACTATTTACTGCATTTCTACAGGTCGTAATTTTCCTGATATTTTCTAATAGAACTCTTATGCTTCAAAGTTTTTTTTTTTTTTTTTTTTTGGGGGGGTGGGGGGTGGGGGAGGGATTCACTTTCTACTTTATATTACTATTCAGCCACTGAAATCAAACTTAAATGCATTTGAGCAGTGTAAGCAATAAACAGACTATTTTAACACTCAATGATTTGCCAATTTCATGGCCATTCTATTAAAGATAAAACTTGTGTAATTGAATATCAGATTAAGTTACACTACTCTTCATCATAGAAAATTAAGAATAACATACAACCAGCATGCTACCTTTTACTTCCCAACAACAAAATTAACGTAGGAAAAATATAATGTTTCCCTATTGAAGTTTGAAGCATCAACTTCAATTTATCCATCATTTCATGCATGCATTGCATGAGATAAAAATCTAGTACACATAATGAGAAGGTATGCAAATGAGCATGTAATATATGGGTTAAAAAACAAGGAAATTTCAGCATGAAAGTTACAGCCATAAAAGGTAAATTATATGAAAGAAACAAAATAAGAGAACCTAGAGGAAAGAGATCAGTTACAGCGGATTTTTGTCAGATAAAGTTGCCTCAAGCTCGGATCTCAGACAATAAAGATACACATATGGGTGACCAGGAAGTGGGTTACAGTTTTTGAGGTAAGAGAATACCTGGTGTGCATAAATAGTATCATAGACCAGAGTCCAAAATACACCTGAAATGTACAATGGGAACACGATTGCAGTGTCCAAGCTTCCTCGGACTGCAGACCATCCTAACAAAGCTCCCCAGTTAAAGGTCAAACCAAGATAAGCTTGAGGCTGCACTGTTTCAGTTGCATGTGTTAGACATAACAGTAGCAGTCATTATGAACTTTAGCTAGGAGAGGAAGGAACCTAAAAATGAGGGCATGCCAGCAAAAACAGAGATCAAATATTATTACCCAGAACGTCAGTCTCTTCATGAGAGGATAAGAGAAGACCAAAAGCAAGGATGAAGCCCCCAAAATGCGGCTGTTTAGAAATAGGGGAGTAGAAATGTGAAAGAACTACACAATATTGACATGCTTAATTTGCACAACCAATGCAGGAACAAACAGATGTCACAAAAAGAACTATATAAACGGAAGTATCTCAAAGAACATTAATTTAAGCTGTAATAACATTACTGGCATCATATTTAGTACTCCTAGTCTACTGTTTGATCTAATTTTATTCTCAAGCATAATCATTCTAACATCTTCTAGAAAAGAAACTCAACACATCTCAATGTTGTGTTCAACAAATGAAATCCACAAATTAGGCATTACTGAGACAAATTTCCAAGGACTTGCCTGCGTAATAGTGAATTCAGCCCCAGTATTTTAACCATTGTTATTCGGATAATGTCGGATTGTAATGCAGATCATGTTTATCAGATATGGAACTCTATATTTTGTATCATTTTGCTATACATGAGAGTTTGAAATTCCCACCAATGCAAATTCCAGGATAACAGCAATGCAACCACTAATCTCTCAATGAAAAAGGCAAGTCATTCATTGTCAAAGGTAAGTAGATAAGGTTGCTGCCATCCATGGAATGAATCAGAATTCCATCATCTGGATATCACACTTTCTATCAGAGAAAGAAAGAACATATCCACCCCCAAGTACTACGTTGGCAACAAGTGCAGTTGCAATTGCAAACCATTGGCGATGAATCATGAGCCCTTGACCAAAATACGAATTTTTGGGGTGGAGGTACCATCCCAGAGACACGCAACAAGCATAATTGCTATATAAAACATTCATTACCTATTTACCTCTCAAAAGAACATAGAGAGGGCAAGGGAATAGATATAAGCCAATACAATGATTAAGTAGCATAGTGACTAAAACATAGGGGTGGTGTGGATGAGGACGCAGCATTGTCCTACCAATTGGATATTGTGAAGAGTTAATTGTCCTTTACAACACAAATTGGAGGGAATTTCAATCCTAAAGGCCATTGATTCATGATTCTGAAAAGCAGAAAGGACTTCCTATCAAATTAAGAAATTTCCGTCCCTTTCCAGTTCAAGCTCTAGACAGATGTTGTACAATGCACTTAACAAGAAAACTCCAATTCTATCTCCCACTCTGCACCTCATCCCATCCCATTCTGAATGTAATTCATACATCAGAGACTTCGATGGAAGGTATCTTCAAGAACCTCAAAAAGAAGCTAAAACTTGTCCATATTTGATCATTCAAATGAGTAATTCAACAAGAGAAATGAAACACCACCAACCTATAATTATTTAGCTGAAGGAGAATTCCAAGTCCCAAAAGCAATTGCAATCCAAGAAATGAAATCCCTTGAAATGGTGTCAACAACCCACTCGCCAATGGTCTTAGCTTTGTACGTTCCACCTACAAACAGAGGTCTTAGTTAATCACCCAGGAGAAGCATGAGAATAATCTAATATCAAGGCATTTGTTTATATCAAGAAAGTTGGCTGATGTTGAACATTCTGGCTGCATGGTCATCAAGTAGTACCAGAGCATGAGAATCCAGTGATGCAATAGAACTGGAAAAACCAGGGGAAATTCAGAATCATAACAAAATGCTAATGAGGATTCTAAGAGGCAAACTAAAAATGAGGATTCTCTTTTGGTACGGTGCTGTGGGAGATGAAGACAGTTGGCAGATCCCATGATAATGGAAGCAACTTAGTAACAGTTTTATTAGTAATAATATTTGCTTTTCAGAGCAAGGGTTAACTTTTTCTATCACTTGTGCTACACTAACATGTGTTCTATGACCCCATTTGGTTTTATGGCAAAATGTCGTTTCCCCCATCTCTTTATTTTCCAATAGTTCAAAAGGGGGAATTTTACAGGGAAAAAAATCGGTTTACATAAGAAATTAAAAATAACATTCCTCCATTGATAATGGAAGTTATATTCCTTAGACCTACACTGCCATTGCCAACATATCCACCCCCTTGAGTACCTACTGGAGGTGCCTCATCTCCTACACCTCTTTCTCCACCCAAGCCACCTTCCCCACAACCAAAACCTCTACATGCACCACCTTCTCCACCTTGGCTTGTCAAGGCCACCTTCCACCACTAAGCAAATCCTACACATGTCCTGAATCACCCCTACATCACCGCCTCGACCTCCGGTGTGCCACCACCATGGAATTAAATTGCATGCTTCCACTTTGAAGCCATATGACAGTTTACAAAAGGAGTCACTTCAAAAGTACCTAATGAAGAATGAAATTTCTGAACACAAGTACCCAATGAACATCCTTAACACTTCCCATCAAGATGGAGCATATATTTAATTTCTCATGCCTATCTTGCAGATAAGAGAATGAAATACAAAGCTACCATGACCCTTCTTGAAGATATCTGCCAAGTAAATAGTAGTTCGACTTTTTTCTTGACTAATAAGGTTATCAAATAAATTGTAATTACAGTAAAAAAAGTAGACCAGCTCCATGTCAAGCTTCACTTTGAAAAGATCCCTATTTGCTTCAATGAGTTAGTTCAATCACGCCAGACAGGACCATATACAATATTTATGGCCATCTTAGTGTCACAATAAAACAATGTAGGTTTGTCATTGCAGATCCAAGTATTTCCATAACTTATTAAGCCATTGAAGCTCACATAAAACTTGAGCCATGGTGCTTTACTATGCCACTACGCTGGATTAAGTAACCACTTTCGTTTATTTTCTTCTAAATTTGACTAAATTTCCATCCACAAATAAGCAAGTATCCTATCAGAGCTCCAAAGAAAATCATCCTCTGAAAAAAAGACTCAATTCAGTTTAGGTGAAGGAAAAGAAAAATGATGTCAACCTATGAATTAAAATATGATAAAATGCACCTTTATATCAATATCCCGATCAAGGAGATCATTTATGGTACATCCAGCCCCTCTGAGAAGCACAGCCCCACAACCAAATAGTGTGAGCATCTTGATATCAGGAAGAGTTCCAGGGTTTGCTGCCAATGTAATTGACCTAAATAAAAACAATAATGATGATAATGAGAGTATCAAAGATTAGTCCAAGGACGTTTTAAGAACACTTTAAGAAGTTCAATGACATTTTGACAGACTATACTGGACATTTACCAAAAACAGATCTGTGCTTATGGTAATTGCAATTTATTGTTTATATTAACGTTGCTATTCATAGTTTTTTGGGGATCAAATTCATCGTAGCACTACATCAGCCTATGCAAACACCATCCTGGTATTCATGATTTTAAAATGAATATATTGACTCTACAATTCAAGGAAAAAAAAAGCCAACGGAAATGATTTCATGCCAAAGAAGTTGGTGGATTTTTAAATAATCTCCAATTGTGATACCAAAGGTTCCCATTCTCCCTACGTGTGGGACAATGAGTCAATTTGGACCCCATTGCTCACAGCATTCATATTAATTAGCTGAATTGCCAAAAAAAAAAAAAAAAACCGCAACTAAAAGAAGAAATAGAATAGTAAAATATCCAATATATATGAAGTACCTGTGCAGTAATCAAACAATAGATAGAGGAATTGTAACAAAAATTTAAAAAAAATAAAAAAGATAGAGAAATACCTTCCACGTGAGATAAGTACCAAAGTTTCAATAAAACATAAGAAGCATTTGAGATTAAATCCTCATCTTGCATAAGCATTGATTAGATGTTTACAATATACCCAAATGAGAAAAGAGATAGAAAGAGGGCATTGCGTCAACACCATAAACACCACCACTCCTATCCCGGCTGTAATTCCATAACCCTACATGGAACCAGCCATGGAACAGAATTCATGATTCCATTCCCATTCTACTACCTCCGATATCCATTCTGTTTCATAACCGATCCCAGAATTATGTTCCCAAAGAATACAAATGATTAGTTATCTATAACAACGAATTCGTACCACATACAAGGCCAAGCTAGCAGCCAAGCCCCAATAGGCTTGTCCAGGCGAGCAAGTCTAGCATAAGGCCGAGCTCGTTCTGGTAGATACAAATCAATCCACGTTAACTCCTCCCTCTTCGACTCTTCTCCTCCGCCGCCGCTGCCATCATCTCGCCCGCCGTTATCGTTGCAGCCTCCACTTAATCTATCGGCTACGCCAGTGGACGTAGAGATGTGGGCGCTATGGCGCGAAGTGAGAGAGAAAGGCGGCCTAAGTGTAGAATTTTGGCAGGTATATTCGAAGTTGAAGTAGGAAAAGCCACGATCTCGGGCTGGACAAGGGCAGAGAAAGATGGAAGAATTCTCCGGATTAGGGCATTTAAAATGCGGGAGAGGAGGAAGGGTTTCCGATGAGAGAGAGAGGGAAGATACGTGGAATCTTCGACATGAACGCGAGATCCTTCGCAACAGAGCTGCCATCCCAGTGAGAGAATTTCTGACATTTGCCGGAGTGGACTCAAAGTTAAATAATCTGTTCTTTAAAGATTTTTATTTTTATTTATCTTT
>JAODPA010088043.1:0-56550 GCA_025585075.1 Nepenthes mirabilis
TATTAATCTTAATATTTTTATATCTGTGACAATTTTTACACAATATTTGATTATCCAAACATTATGATCCATAAAATATAACAAAAATAATAGTCTTACAAAATTTTTCCTCCCAGAAATATAATTTAGCCACTATAATAAACTCTGATATAATTTTTAATTTGAATTAACCGACATTAATCTTATTCTTATGTGCCACGTCATCAATTATTAACATTACACCTGGGTACTTGAAAGAATGAAGATCCAACAATTATTAACAAAACTATACTTCTTCTAATACAACAAATTTCAGAAGAGAAAAAAAATAAAAAAAAAAATCAAGACTTTTTCTTCTACAGCACAAATCAACCTCAGCAAAGAATACTTACCTGCTACAATGGCTATTAACAAAGACCTTGGCTTGTCAAACCCGAACCATCCGTAGCGAGGTTCAGTCGTTGCCATGCACGTTCGAGATTCATCTCTTCCCTTCGAAGCCCGTGCCATGGCTCATTCGGATCTGCACTCTGCCGTCTGAGCTTAACCATCTGCTTATGCAGAGCCTCCAAGTTAACTAAGGGCACCATCGTCGGCCTGCCATGAGCGCACTGCATATACAATGATCGGTTTAGCACAATTACATTTATATGACCACTTTCTAGACACCCTTTAAAACCCGTCTTTATGGATCCACACAATAATAGATGGATACATCGAAACACCAAATCACTCTTTAAGGGTATGTTAGGATTAGAAAGAATATAAATGAAAGGGGAAAAAAAAATAATAGAGAATATCTTTTGGTGTTTAGATAGCAGGGAAAATAGCAGTGTTCTACTGAAATTTATATTCCAATTAAAATGAATAGGAAAATCAAAAAAAAGGAAAAAGAAATCAAAACTTCATACCAAGGCATGAATTTTTATTCTCTTCAATTTTTATTTGATAACCATACAACGAAAATGTTTTTCTTAATTTATTTTTTTTTCTCAATATGAATTTTCATAACATCAAAATAAAAGAAAGAAAATATTTTTGTCATTTTTTTGCTTACTACTTTTATTTTCTTTGATCCAAACATACCACAAATAATATCCCCAGACATTTTCATACATATATTTCGTTAAAAATATAATTATAATATAATAATAACTCTTGTGTGGAACACTAGATATAAGCTTACCTGAAAGCATAGTGATGTTCTTCTCAGCTCTTGGACAAGGAGTGAACACTCCGAAAGCAGCAGTGAGTCTCCAAACATTATTGCACCTTTACCACATCATCAAAAGTAGAGTAAAAAAAGATGCATACCGGAATAACACGAATTTTCAGCGCGAGCTAATATCGTCAAGCCGATGTATTCCCTGTATCTAAATTATATGTGGATAGCACCAAGATGAAATCTAATCTAATCTAATCATCTCTGAGGAATAATAAATGAAGATGATTAGGAAGAAAATAATCAAGTATTGCAATATTTGTAGAATTCCTAATGCTGTGAAATTGGATCTATTTAGCTGTTCTCCATCAAAGTGCATCCCACAGAAACAAGAAAAGAATTATTCATTCACTTTAATTAGAGTGATATGCAGTGATATTGTTAAATGTAATGAATGAGAATTACCACCCATTTTTTTATTTTTTATTTTTATTTTTTGCTTGGCATTACTTACAGAAGATGTTAAATAGAGGAAAGGTAATGTTGTCAATTTAGCCAGATAAATTGCATAGTATAAGACCAGTGCCGAAAACTTGGTTTAGAAAAATAGGGACAAATTGAAGTTTGCAACAAGATTAGAAAAGGTGAAAAGTTCAGAATATTTTTGGCATTTCCTCCTAAATTTACTGTTATATAAGCCAAAAAAGAAAGGGAGAAAAATTCGTAGGGCGCGATGTCATACCCCGGCATGCCTTATAATTGAGCACTCGGAGAACGGCTGGTGGCACGGTTGATGTCCCATCAGTATCAGCAAGCTATATTTTCAGAACAAAAATGATGTCAGAAGAAAAGAGAGAGTTGGGAAGGCAAAGAAAAGAGTCCATCTATTTGTACAAAAATTTTTTAAACTTTATACAACTCTTTTCTATATATAGAAAGAAATGTTTAAAAAATGAGAAAATTAAAAGGGATCTATCCTCTCTACCCAACATGAAAAGATGGTTGTAAAATGGTTATATATGAGCTGTATGAGTATAATTTTTTTGCAAAGAAAATATCTAAGATGAAACAAATCCAAGGAAAGGAGATGGGGGAATGGTGACATCAATTTGGAAGAGAAGCATAAGTGCTTACTTGTTCGAGATATTCTTGCAGATCTGTATCAGACAAATCGACACCTAGAATACAGGGCACCTACATGGCAACAAAAGACAGATTTCACCAATATTCCTGACAGTAACAAATCAAACACCAAGAGATACCTTTATATTATTAATCTTTCTTTATTCATTCTATCTTCCTAATGACTTTATTCATTAGGAAGACAGTAAACCCGTTTTTACATTTCCATATCATATACTAAGTGCTTTTCATATCTTATAACATCCGATTTCTCATTTATAATTTCTAACGTCATTATTTATATGCATTAGGTTAATACGAAAAATAATTATATAATGAAATTTTGAGAAAAATTCAAATTAGAGGGAATCCGGTCAGCACCTGATTGGTGCCTATTTCCACACAAGTACAAATTTGAGGCAGTAATTGTGCACCTAATCGGTGCCTATAGGATGCTCATGCTTATTTTAGACAGAATATGAGGTACCTGAGGTATGTATGTTGCAGCAATTATGCGCGGTTGAAACAGAATGCTGGTGCCAAAGGCACATCTAATTTGGAGCTAGTGTGCGCTTGTGTATGAGTGTGACGCCCAATGCATGTCTGTCTAGCGCTCATGCACTGATTGGATATTTAAGGGCCTTTTGCTCAATTTTCGGTCATTTTGTTGGAAAAGAGAGAGAAGAGAGAGAAAGAAAATGGTGAAAGAAGAAAATGAAGAGAGAAAAGAAGGAATGAGATTTTGGAGTTTTTTAACATCAAACATTTCTAAGTTTGTTCTTTACTCTATTTTCAAAATCCTTTGATTTTATTTGTAATTCTTGTTTCAGTATATATACATGTCATCTTTTACACCCAGGTTTTAAATGTTATTGCATGCATGTATTTTTCACTTAATGTTTTGACATTTCGCTATGTTTTATCAAATATTTAAAGATTTTATTTATTTTTCATAGAACAATTGAATATTTTAAAGAATTATATTCATTATGAAATATTTGTGAAAAAAAGTTATGAAATATGTGCATTTGACCTTCATATGACATCTTATGCAAGTGTTTCGGTAAAGACTCTATTTTATTATTCGATTTGAGTTTGCACTTTTTTCACATGGTAAAAAAGTTTTATATATTTGTTATAGAGTCCTCCATCTATTTTTTTTTTTTAAACATTATAAGAAATTAACGATAAATATATTCAAACATCCTAATATATTAAATGCATTTAAGGAATACACCTGTCATCGAGGGGTGGCAAAAAAAGTAATGTTTAACCCTATTTATAGGAAGAAATATGTAAACGATCTGTTTACGGATATTTAATGGTAGTATTTCGACTTAAGGTTACTGAAAATATGTGTAACCCGTTCTCAAGATTGGTTTTTTGGTTAATCGGTGTATGAGTCACCGTCTTTGGTTCTTCAATTTGACCTACAACGTATTTAATATTTTGAAATATTTTGAACCTTCTGAAATTTACAAGTTTTGATACAATTTTTGGATTTACACAATTTGGACTTATGAGTTTTACAAATATATCATATAATCTGGACTTCTAACGATTTCGTACAGTCTGTATGATTTAATTTTCATATGTGTAACGAACTGTATATGCGAAATCATGATTTGGATTGTGTTATTTGAAAAGTTTGACATATCAGATTTTACAATGTGTTTTACAGTTTTTCTATCTTTCCACCTATTTTATAAATATGAATATTTGTATATCGTATATACATACTTGCTGAGCTTTAAGCTAATGATCTGTGATATTTTCTAACCCTTCCAAATTGGCGGTCATGAATAATTGTAGTGTGTAAGAACGATTGGAGAAGATTTTGTTTAGTCGTATTTGTATTTTGAAAAGAATTTGGGAACTGTATATTGGATTATTGTATAATTGATTTTTCGCAATTTGTATATTTAGGGATAATTGTATTAAATGGATAATCTGTACAGTTTTAGATTGTGATGTTTAGGGGTAATTGGTCAAATGTTTTTTTCTTGCAGATTATTTGGATTTGAGAAAGATGTCATGTTATTGATGGAGGCTAGACGGGATTTAATCCAGCCAAACCTTATATCTACTGTTGAGTTATAGTTATTATGAAGGGAAAAAACTAAAATAAAAAATCTATTGGAAGCAAATGCTTGAACCAAAATTTGTTATTGCCTTGACAATATGAACAATTGTAGAGAAAATATTCAATACGGATTCTTATAGTACTATTTGGGGGAGTCGATGGGGATAACTGCACAGTGTTGCCTGTCAGTGCTAGACTCACCAGCAATAGCACCAAAGCCTTAACTCCTTTATGCTGCCTATATGAGTTTTCTTCTATCAGGGCAACAATCCATAGTAATATCAATTCAAAGGCAACTAAAATTTTTTAATCACCTCACTATAAATCTTCCTATGCTTGCCTCTAATCTCCATTCAATCACTAACTCACTAGTCTACTATTTAACGCAAGTTTGCAGTGCGTAAACCATCGTAAAAGTACCTCTCCATATTCATCCTATGTTGATGCTACATCTAGCTTAACTGTGATTATGTTCATTTTTAGTCCTATCATTTTGAGATACAACACCTAGATGTTCAGATGTCTTAAAGTTGCATTTTCAACACTGAGCTGTCTAAATCTTGCCATCAGTACTCTTGACCTGAGGATTTTTAAGAACTATCAGTTTCTTTGTATTTTGTATCATATTTTTCTATGTACTTATCAACCCTAGAAATCATATGTTTGCACTAGATTAAAAAAAGGGAGAAACATAATTTAATTTGCCCGACGATTCCTTTGTTCCTTGGGGAATCTATTTTCTAAAAGAGTGTAAGAGTATTTGTGTCAGGTTAATTCTATTTCTTTTTGTGCTCTCAAATAATCCAATACACTTTAGTTACTATTCTAACTATGGTGTTCTTTAAATGCCAATATTTTGAAATTTGATCATCATATATAGGCAGAGAGACGAATCAGAAAAGCATAGTATGTAAACCACAATTTATCGTTTTCCAAATGAGAAAACTTGCTAATATCAAAGACAAAAAGTAATCGCTGCTCACCGCAATAAGTGTGATGCTTGTTAGCTGCCCATTTAGCAGATTGAAATTCCTGCACAACATGTAAGACTAATGAATACAAAAGGACTTTTGATGAGAGGAACGTTACAGCAAGATACAATCTAATATTAAATAAATCATGTATCCACAAAGCCTTCATTTTGAGTGCTATTGCCGTGTCATGATCACTTCAGCCAGCCATTTTTACTAAACACTGGGTTTTTCCTTTGACTTTTTGTGAAGAAATATTCAAAAAAATGCACAATGGAGCAAGCTACTTACTTTTTGAACGACTGGGAATCCTGAACATGAATGCTGAAGATCCATCCCCATTCCTGTATATGTTCAGCATAATTGTACAACAACTGATAGGCAGTCTCAGGAAGAACCTATAATCAAAATTTCATAATCAAAAACCAGAATTTCAGGAAATGATAAAAACATAATAGACCGTCACTTTCCTCCCTCTTCTTTCTCTTTCACTTCTCCATGGCAGATTTTTTTTTTTTTTTCTTTTAAATGAAAGGCACTGAGCCACCTTAAGCACAGGAAGATCAGAGAACTAAAAGATGAGCATACCAACTTCTTTTCCACTTCAAGATAGGTTCTTGATTTCATTTCACCAGAGAGCACCTGATGAACAGCAGTCTGTAAGCCAAAAAGAAAAAAAATTGTTGAAGTTTCAACAACATTCAAATATGAACCATTCATACCTTCTGACGCAATTCCTCAAGCCTGATTCTCTCATCTGCAGCATGCTGACAAAGAGGATGACAAGAAGTCACGAACCCAAATGGTTATGCAGAATTGGTGTACAAGAGTCCATAAAAAATATCAGTATCACCTTGAAAAGAGAGAGGATCACAATCACAACATGATTGCTATATATGCATCCAGATTTGAATAATCAGAAAGTTTCGAGTATTTGGCCAATAGCAAATAATCACTCTTCTTAAAACTATTAAATGCTTACTTGACACACTAGGGTGGCTGTGCATGCAAGTTTCTTACCACCTAGCACAAACGACACAAAACAACGTTGTTTGACTGAAGCATCTTATTTTAAAAAAAGCAGTCCAGTTCTCATTGGAGATTGAAAATAACATATATTCTCCCCTTATCCATTATGGACATCCTTGCTTCTCCATTTTGCAACTATTTATCATTAAACAAGATTAAATTTAATTAGCAATGGGATAGCGTTCCAGGATCAAGGAAAGACCGAGCCAGGTCCAATTATTTGATTTCTCAAAAATTGAATGCAAAAGAATATTGACTGTTTCTTGGAAGACAATATAAAAGTAGTGGTTTGTACACAAATACAAAATGAACTTAAGATGATTCACCATGAGCAGCCTTAAACGTCAGGTCATCAGCAGCAATAGAATCGCATAGACTACCAGATTCTAGGTATCTTTCACAAAATGAAATTGTTTCCAGAACAACATGAAATGAATTTAGGATAAGTCACCATGAGTACCCTTAAGCATCAATTCATGAATATGTAACATCATTCAAAAGAAAGGGGGAGCCATAAACATAGGCATCAGTGCTAGTAATATTAGTGGTGGCATAGCATTCAAGAATCCAATAAATATTACACCAGATCCATATCTAACTGCATAGAGAACCATCTGGAAATTAAGGAAAATAGAATAAATGGAATTGTTCTCCTTAATTACAAATGAATTCAGCAGGGTAAACCACGGGTGCACAAATCATCAATTTTACATGCCAAATGTCAGTGAATTCAGACTATTTCTGACATACCTGGTCTATAACATATAGAGTTCCACCTGCCACAACAGGAATGAATTTCTTATCAACCTGTGAGAGAACTTTGGCATCCTCCAAACAATTCCTGTTGACAGATTTTGGAACTAATGAATCACAAGTGAGGTGCAAGATTCCAGAAGCAATATCTAGTATAGCATGTTCATCTTGAAATTTCTTTGAGGTATTTCCACCCTGTATTAAGAAGAGAAAGGATGATTGGCTTAATTAGTAGAAGCCTACAACATCATAACTTTGGAGCAAAGGAAGACTCCCATAAATTTAACCAACCATTTGAAAGCTGCCAAGGTGCTCGAGTCCAGAATGTAGAGAAACATCTCTCCATTTGACCCCAAAACTTGTTGAACCTTGACCTTTCATTCGAGAATCACCTGAAAAAGAAAGAATAATGTTTTCCGAAATATCACAAGATCAAGAAACAGGAAAATGTAGTTGATGATGAAAGTAAAGATCTGGGTGAATACATAAATGCCACACAGAGAGAGAGAAAGAGAGAGAGACTAGAAGGCTCTTTCATTATATGTATCCCAGTTCCCAGTTTTCCAATATTACACAGCTAAACTTTTTGATGGAAGTATATCTGGGGACTGGAAACAAGGTATATGTACTAAATGCAGGAAATGTCCCCTTAAGGGCAACCTGAGGATTAGAGCCTGAGATGCCAATTGATAGGTTTAAAGTGCAAATCTTGTGAGGAAAGCCACGCGGGTCTATGGAATTGAAGGAGGGTTAGCCTAGCCCATGCCAATTGGCGTAGATGGATTAAAAACAGTAAATGCAGGAAGAAAAATAAGTAAGCAGGCACCAGTTCCAAAAACCAATATGTAGATAATGCTCAGTTGCGAGGGACAAACAAACCAGCTGGCATTCCCTTTAAGATCTTGTTACGCTACATGGGTCTGAGTCATACCCCCGGAGGGAAAAAAAAAAGCAGACAGATTTTGTCTGCAAGTTAATTCATTGGTTCTTTTACCATAAAAAAGAAAGGTTACCAGGGCTATGCTGACGAATTTCCAATGACTGCTTGTTCTGAGTCTCAGCATTGTTTGGTGTGATGCTCAAGGATGCCTTCTTCATTGGTCTGAAAGTGCAACTATAGTATGAAGCAGCAATTGAAGAATGAATGTCAAACTTCAGGTCAAAAAAGATGCAACAAGTCATACTCAATACAGATGGATGAATCTTTGGAAGAATTCATCACAGGGGATTGATGGCACTCAGCAGAAGATATTTGTGGGTGTTCTCTTTCCTCCAACTCATCTCTTTCTGTACAGAATCCATGATACCAGTTATTTCACTTTATAGTGAAAAATTTATAAATCTGAAAGAGCAGTTTCCGCTCACCTTCCACAGTGCAGACATTAGTCTCCATATCTGGATTTGCTGCTGTAGCATTGGAAAAATTATTTATTGATAAAAAACGCCTCTTTCCTCTATAAATTGGTGGAGCTGAATGGCTTCTCTGAGGTCTTGCTCCCCAGAGATAATTTGGTCCAAGAGCTTGATGTCTTCGCATGTCTAAATCAAGTTCTTCCACATTTGGCCCTTTCCTGTGAAATGGACCTGAGGATGCTGATGCCAAATACATAAAATCCTTACCATGAAAGTTACATTGTGAATTTGTCTCTCCAGTTACAATATCATCATGATTTGAAGAGGACATGCCATCGAGACCACAAAGATGAAATTTGAAACATTCTCTTTCAAACCCTGAAAAATCATACTTGAAGAGTAATGTTGAGCTTAGAAATTCTCCGCAATTGAAATCTTCACAGCTATCACCCAGGAAACCCAAATGAGAATTCGCTCCCTTGCCCTTAAATTGCTCAACGTTAGCATGCCTTGAGTATTTAAAACTCTTTTCAAGCTGTTCGTCGTGATTGAAGCAATCGCTATCCCAAGATTTTATATTAAATAAGGGATCTGAGATCATGGAATGCTGGTTTGAGTCCAATGAAAGGAAACTGGAGCCACACATTCCAGCTTGTGCAAGTGAATTATTTATATCCTTCTCCTTGGAAGGGGATTCTTCATAGAACAAAATTGAGTTTTGAGGTTTTCTAGGAATAACATCGAAATCTCTCCACCTTTCTCCCTCTGCATTGAATTCAGGAAAGGGACAGCTAGCTTCTGCATCAATCTGAATGAATGTTCTCTGAAATATATCAAAGTTCTGGTTGTTATCATTTACTTCTACAACATCAACACTGCCATTCGAATCGTCACCATTTCTCTTCATGCTCAAGTGACCACTCTGAAATTTAAATCCCTTTTCAGTACTGAACAATGTCTCACCTAAATTTCCCTGTGAAGAGCAATTTCGCAAAATTGGTGTCATATCATCCTTAATGGCCACCTCCTTTTCACTCCCATATCCATATCTAAGGCCATTTCTAATAGTTTCTGCTGCCTCATTGGGCCCAGGTTTAGCATCAGCTACACTAACAAATTGGTCCTTGGATATTGAATTGGACAAGTGGTCCTCTTCATAAATCTCCTGTCTCTTGGTATCACGTATATCCTTCTCCAAGAAACCTTCATTTATTGCAATACGTTTAATGTTGGGTTCCCAGAGATAATTGTGATCCTCATACTCAACAGCCTGCTTCTTTTCACTCCCAAATCTAAAATGAAGACCATTTCTCATAGTCACTGCAACCTCATTGCTCCCACTTCTATCATCAACTGAGTTTTGGAATTCGTCCTTGGATCTTGAATTGGACAAGTGGTCCTCTTCATAAATCTTACCTCTCCTGGTATCAGTTGTATCCACCAAGAAATCTTGATTTACTGGCATAAGTTCATTGTTGCATTTCCATAGATTATTGCAATCATCACCTTCATCATCTTCAACATAAAAAGCAAAACTCGAAAGAGAACGGCCATATGCATCTGAAGAATTGATCTGAGTTTGTGGTTCTTCTATTCTCTCAGTGTTTCTTAGCGACCTTGTACTTGCTTTATTACAACCTTGCCGAAGGGACAATGGGTTGTCTCTGGTTTGCATATCCATGGAAAGTAAGTCAAAACCAAGAGAAGGCCAATGATTTTCATCATTTTGGATCCGGCACCTCTTTTTGGAACTTTCACATGTTTCCAACCAATCTGCATCAAGAATGGCAAGAACCTCATCACACAAGGAAGTTGAACTTTGGTCAACTAATATACTTTGTCTCTCAAAGTATTTCTGGTGCACAAGTATTCAATATGACAAAATACTCGGTGCAGCTTAATAAAATTATCGTGAAAGAAGTCTTGCACAAAATTAGCAATACCTTTTTCCTCTGTTATGATGTTTTTGACTTCCTTTCCCTGTCCATTTTTTCCTATTGGCCTAGCTGCAGAACTCAGAGCATTCCCTAGAAAGATATCATTTATAAATGAACAGGTGTTGCACAAACAGAAGTTAAGCAATACAAAAAAAGGAAGAAGGAGAAGAAGAAAACAGTTGCTCTATAAATTAATTGTTACCATCAGTTAGTAAGAATGTCATAGATTTTTCAAAAAATGCTAGTATGAGGGGCCAATTCTGAAAAATAAGACAGGGAAATTGATTTAGCAACTGCAGCAAGTAAAATCCAATGATTTACAACAAATCTCTATTTATGTGGCACAAAAATATAGCGGTAAATAAAGTAACAATGAATATAAAAAGAAAATTAATATTATGATATTTATCAACCAGTGAGGCTTTTGTGACATTCACATCCTTTTGAAACACTTTTCTTATGAGCAAAGACCACATTCTGCCCACTACTTAACACAGTTATAGCAAATTAGCAATGATTAAGAATGTTAATTTTCACTACCAAAAAAAAAGAAAAAAAAACTGAAATAAGAAGCAAAATAAGAAGAAAAAGAAAAACAAGGAAGATGTCTGAACTCTACAGGGTAATAGAATAATATCATGATAAGGGATTCAGCAGTCATAAGAAGCAAAATAGAAATCTTTGGCTGACGATCCATTCCAATTGAACTTTAATTGCACAACTTGCTTTAACATTAGGTGATAGAAAATGTTACCAGGGCAATCTAAAAACGTGGTTGTTACTAAACTATTGGGGAGATCATCTCATTTAAAAGCTGCCTTTTGGATTCTATGACCCTAATGATCATAAAATCAACCCCTCAAGTATTTGCATTTCTCATGTAAATGGAGACTATTCAAACAAGGCTGAAGCCTAGGAAGCTTGGATCTAGTAAACCAGAATAGACACACACTTGATTCAATCATTAGAGCTCTTAAGCAATTGATTGACACTGCTACGCAGACATCAGCATTAGATTTTCTGTAACTCCCAACAACACCAACTAGTATGTGAGGAAAATCCTATTTCACAGGCACAAAGATCTATCTTCATCAAAACAGCCATCCTTGAGAAGAAACAAAATTATTATATTATTAGAAGGAAAACTTCATAGGTTTCCTATCTTAGGAGCATGGCTTTTTCTTATAGATGCCTTCAAATCTTGCAGTTTCTCCCTGATTTGCAAACCTGCAAATTTTTTCTGTAGTAGCCGGAGGTATTGTTCATATGCTGCTTACATAATGGAAAAGACACAATAGAGAAATCAGCGTTTATTTGGAATCATGAGCATGTAATTCATGCCATTATGCGTGATGATCTAATAAGGAAAAGTACCTTGAATTCCACAGATGTCCTTGAAAACTCAGAAATCAAATCATAGAAAGACCTGGGGCAGGTTAAGTTCAAACAGTATGTTGGACATGCTTGAGGCCTGCTTCTCTTTCCAACTTTGTCACCATTCATCTGATTCCAGCATGTACTGGATAAATTGTTCAAGATTTTATGAATTGGACCTTTGACAATGAATCTTGAGTTAATGTCTATGAATGTTAAGGTTAAACCAAGTGCAAGGAATGTTTTATTCTCCCATCATCAACATGTCCATCAAATAAATTCTGTTGTTTATTTACACATCTAATATTTCGGATACATATATACTGAATTGCCTGCAAAAAGCAATTTCATAAGGCGCCAGTATGTTCATAAACAAGATGAACTGCACAGTTCAATCAACTCCATTAATGTAAATAGATCTACCTTTGTTGAGGGAGAATCACAAGCACCAGACATATATCCCCCAAGCTTCAGTGCACCTTCAGAGAGGCTCACCTCATGTAAACTGGAGACTTCAATGCCAAAATCACTCCTTAATATAGACAAAGGAGAGGAGGAAGCATGCGTCCGTAGCAATTCATCCTCACTGTATTTTGGCATGATGATAAAAGATGATGCATTCAGACATTATGAGGCAGAAAACAGAAAGCAATTATAGAGACTCCATATTGCAGATGAAAGATAGACACACCTTTCAATATCAAGAACTTTGAATGAAACCATAAATCGCACTAGTGCAACTCGAAGCACGCATTTTTTGACCAAGTGCAGTACTTTCTTGGGGCTTCTCACACAATAGATGAAAATGACAAGTCAGTCCAAATCTCAACTTGGCACTGATAAGAATCACCTACTTTAAGAATGATTTATCATAATAATGTTATTCAAGGAGGATACCTGGACTGAATATGCCTCCTTCGAACAGGTTGGTTGTAAAACAAATCACGAACAATAACTGCAAAGGAAGATTTGATGGTTTTGTTATTACTTTACTTCTTACTAGCTTGTTTTCAAATTGTGCTAATCTATGACAAGTTCTAATTTTCTGGAAACATCAAAGATTAGGAATAAAGTAGCCTGCTAAACAAGTCATCTTCTAATCCAAGTCTCAAATCATCAAGAAAGATACAGAATGCAAGACATAAGATATCATTATGCAATAGCCAATATAATGCATGTCAAATCAGACAACAATGTTGTACCATACAGGGTAAAAACATTAAAAAATTCACTAAATCGATTTCCACTTCCATTTAAGCATAGTACACAAATTCTAGGAAAATAAGCAAGCTACATCAATCTGACAGACCCAATTCCACACATGAACACGAAAGATAAGCATCCATTATGTTTAAGAGGTTCTCATAGCCTTTCTTGCTCTTTATTTGTTCGTGAAGTAAGGGAATATTGATCTATAGGTGTTCTTTTAGATACTCCTTTGTCCTTACATTAAGTACTTTCTTATACCCAACTTTCAACCAAACAGAAAAGAGACTCTAATACTATACTGTTACAACTTTTTACATTGGAAAACTCAATAACAAAGTGTTGTATTTTGATTTCAGATGGCACCCGTCTTAAAAAGTGGGTATAAACCCCGGCTTTTCAATAGCTATTAAAAGAAACAACTATTGAGAAGAAAATAAGCAAGAGAAAACACAGAGACCTAGTAAAATGAGGAAAAAGTTGTAAAGAAATATGCAGAAATTGATGCAAGTTCACTGCCTAATATAATAGATTAAAATAATCACTACACCAACATGAATTGACAAAACTTCACAGCCACAATTAGTACAAAAAGGATCAGTCAAAAAGAATGGGAAGACATTAATAAAGATCCAACCAAACAGTTATCTTGGTTTTGTGTGGCGTGTGCTGGCAAATAAGCACGTGTGTGGATGCCTGTGTATGTATGTGCATATATATACATATATATTATACATACATATATACATATGCATACATATACTTAGATACATATACATAAAAAACCTCCAACTTGAATTTAGAAGTACTTTAAATCAGTCAGAAAATAATCTACTGCAAAGCCCTCTATGGGGAAGTGAAGTCCTAGATCTTCTCAAAGTTATAAGAGGCCCAAAATTCTTGGAAAGTTGAAATATGTTGAAGCATAAAGATGAAGCTCCAGGAGGCAAAGTAGGACTTTTGCTTAAGTTATGGAAGATGTAAAAAAATCAGATGCAAGGGGTACATTGATGCTTACATGGAGAGGGAACAACTTCTAGGAGTGGAATAGAACTCATAACCAACCCCCATCCCCAGACATAGGGATATAATTTCAAAAGGCCGTAAAATTGAATGGGTGCACCAAACAAGAAAAATATAATGAGAAGGCCCAATTTCTATTCTAATCCCCAATGTGGAACCAATTCAAGGCCCAACAATTTTTATGGATTTTAGCAACTCAATTCAAGACCTAACAATTTTAATGTATTTTGACCACTCATTGAGAAATTAGTTATTTCCCAGAGTAGAACAATTCATTACAGTGGTCAAAAGAAAATATTTCTTCAAAACAAATTGAGCAACTATCACATGGAGGCAGGTCATGATTCGTAGTCAAGACATATAGTGTGGCAACAAGCGACTTCCTAACACAAGAAACTAATGCCAAAATAGAGATGATAGCAAGCAAGAAAAACTTGCCAAACAGAAAGGTAACAGTATTATCCCTCCTAAGGTCATGGTATTAACATAGAACATAGTGCAATACCTGTTGTGCCCACATCTTGCCTATCATCGTCGATGCCTAGATAAAGACATTTACGACCCTGAAGAACCATCAAAAAGCCAGGCTGTCAAAAATCGATAAATTTGCATCCAATAACAATAAACAGTATCAAAATATAATAACCACCCATGCCTTCATGACTTTGCGATAGCCATTTGGCCTTCCATGAGTCCTTGTTATTATTTCTAACAAGGAGATATCTGAAATTGAGCACAATGCTTCTCCCAGGAACCCAAAGTTTTTACTACAACTATCCTTATCAGCCAATGGGTGAAATTTTGATGTTGCTGCATAAATATTATACACAACCATGCATGAAAATGGGATCATTTGGAAAAAAAAAATAAAAAATGAATAACTTTAAATGAAACACAGTCACGCTTTAGGGGAAATGAACCAAATATCTTCATTTTTCATCAATTTTCAGATGAATCTATTTTCTTTGCCTTTACTGTGATATTCTACCCATAAATTTTCAACGTGATACCCTGAAAATATTCTTTGTGATTCAAAGGCCATTGTAATTGACTTTTTCATCAATATAGTACATAATATTATCAGAAAAGATAAAAAGATGACCTTTAAAGGGGATATTTGAATCGATTTGATTCCGCCATTAGTCAAATTGTTTTTCTCTTGGGAGGATGTCTTATCCTCCTTTGTGTAATTCTCTTTCCTCAACAAAAAATAAAAAAAAAAAACAACAAATAGATAAACAGAAGAGCTCAAGGTTTACACCCACCCTTTTCTCTTCTAATTTTAACAGATCATGGGACGATAGTCTCAATTGTGGAAGGAAATTAATCATTCAGAATTTACAAATTACAAAAAATTGGTTGTTAGAACAATAGGTTCTGATTTAGTCACCATGTTCCCTAAACCCATCCAGGGTACCGGGTACTCAATGTGGTTCTTAATGGTAATTTCACATTATAAAATGACACTTTTCTGCAAATTGACTACCGGTCCACGTGTACAACACTAAGAAGCCAATGACTATGGTTTTGACAGCAGGAAGCCAAGAAACTAAAATATCTTACCATATAATAGTAGACACTTTCCTATTTGACATAAAGCTCTCATGGATATTCCAAGATTTCCACCGCATATAACATTTTATAGGTCATGGCATCTGAGTAGTATCAAAAACACAAAGCTCAAAGAGTATGGAGCTTAAGATAGTCAAACGTAGACAGCCCTACCCATATATCATAAAGAGGCTGCCTCCATATCATAATGAAACAATGTTACCCTTGTGCCAATGCTCACCTTTGGCTGATGATAATACTCTCAGTTCCCTAATTTCACAAACTAGCTGCTTAAACTAGAGGAAGGAAGGGGAGAGACAATAAGAAAGCTTACATAAAAAAGTATCACATAACAGAAGGTCATGCTTGACAGCATGGCCCTCATTTCACGAGCAAGACAGGGAAAGGGGATAAACATCTGTAAGCCCAGGAAGGCAATTGTGTGGATTAAGCCAAAAAAACAAAAAAGGAATGTGAAACAATTGAATTACCATATCGTTCTCCCAACAAGACTAATCCCTCCCGGCCAATACCAGGTCCTGCAAATACACCCACACAAACTAGAATAAATTGACATGGATCAGCAAGACATTTGTATTCTTAAATCTTAAGGGAAGCATTCCCACCATCATCTTCCACCTTAATGTAGCCAGTACCAACACCTACATAGACTGAGACCTGCAATGCAACAGTTAGATGGTCAACTCCTAGGTTACACACTTGCTGATAAAGATTCTTAATCAATGTGAAGAGAAGACCAAAGATTGGAATCTTTCCCAACAAATGATCATCACTTTGTTGGTATGATAAGGATGGCCTAATCACTGCACATCACTCAAAACCACGAAGTAGTTAGCAAGCAATGATTAACTAAGCAACAAGTAAAGCCAATGGTATTACATGTCTCATGTAAGGTCTAGTGAAAAGATTGTTCAGTTAATTAGCTAAACCCCTCAATAAAAAATGTTGATGTGCACGAGGATGATATGTATATTGAATTTGTTTTATGTCAGAAAAGTGTAAAGCACTTAATTTGACTGGGCAAAATTCCAACCTAGAAAATCATTTCAATCAAGCAGTCAGATTTTGGCATTAAATCAGATTTCTCACAATTTACTTCTTTTCCTTCTAGCGGGATAATATTCAATAAATAGCCCAATTCCATCACAAGCATCCACCAATATTTAAGGCTTTGTTAGGAACTCAGAGAAGTCGAACGAATAGGAAAGAGCGGATAATTCATTCAGGAAAAACACAACGTTTAGGAAGAAATATGCTTTCAAGTTTTCAAAAGGAGCACAACCTAAAGTAAAGATTCACTCAAAAGGTGAAGATCAACTTTAAAGTTTCCACCAATAAATGTTCTGTTCAAGCAACCAAATACATACAACCTCTCATACGAGAATAAGGCAAAAAATTTTACCCTGCTTGCACCAGCATCTAGACTGTTATATACAAGCTCTTCGACGATCCTAGTCAAGTCGCAGATGATGAATCCAGAACGCAACGAACTGCGAACTGCCCTCGGCAACGCCTTGATGCTCTCCATCCACACCCAGAAAAAGAAATCAAACTATGTCATGCTTCTGCCAACCAAACAGTGAACAACAAGAAGATTTAACGCTAACTCAATGCCGCCACTATAACCCTCATCCACAGGCAATAACGAAAGTTGCAAGAAGAACATGTAAATTGACGAGCTGTAAGAAATGGACCGGGAAATTCCGCTGAAATTTGCATGCAAAAAAGCATTCATTCGACATAAATGGAATCTAGAAAGAATTAAATTGTAGTATTGATTTCAAAATGAATGGAATTCAATGTTAAAACGATAATCTAAGGGAAATTTAGCTAATTGAATTACCTGAAAAAAAAAAACAAAAACAAATAACTTGGTTGATTGAAGTCTGATAATCTCCCTTATTTCGAACGCCTGAAAAAGGCGGTGGGATTCCGAGGACTGCAGGAGTCTCTCACAGTAGACTCGAGTCCACGGATTTTTGTTTTTTGTTTTTTTTTTTGAATTTTTATTGTCCCGTAATTTTTTATAATAGAAAATTAATATAGTTATCCAATATATTAATTTAATTACTTTATAAATTTAAGTATTACAATTTCTCAATCAGTAGATATTATGGTAGGCCCAAAGGTGCACCAACTTCTACGTGATTGATTAATTGAATAGGGTGATTAATAAGTATTCATTATTTCAAATAGGATCCTGGATACCCAAAGGTAACAGACTTATTTGAAGTTTGAAACATTATTAATTATTTCTATAAGTGACTGAAAATCATTATAATAGTTAATTAGTGTGTTATAATTACACCCAAAGGTGGATTATAATGATACTGTTTATGTTTTATATTTCTCCTATTTTAATTCAAAGTATTAATATTGAGCATGTTAATTTATTGTAATATCTGTTCCGATTTCGCTACATTCTCACGCTTCTTTTGTTTCGTATTCAATAGAACTAATTTTTTCGATTGGCTTGAGCAAGTCCAGTTTTATCTTGGTTTGCTGGATCTTGATATTGCATTACAATCAGATAAGCCTACTGCTATTACTGATTCAAGCAGTGATGAGAAAAAATCTTATTTTAGAGCATGGAAAAAATTAAACAGAATAAGTATGATGTTTATGAGAATAACCATGGCGAATAATATTAAATCTATACTTCCTGAAACTGAAAACGCTAAGGACTTACTGAAAACTATTAAAAATCGTTTCCGATCTGCGGATAAGTCTATTGTTGGAACACTGATGGTAAAACTTACCACCATGAAGTTTGATGGTACTCAAGGAATGCATGAACACATTCTTGAGATGACCAATTTGGCTGCAAAACTTAAAGCCCTTAGTATGGATGTGAATGAATCTTTCCTTGTTCAGTTTATAATGAATTCTTTTCCTCAATACGGATCTTTCCAAATTCATTACAATACTATCAAAGATAAATGGAATGTTAATAAATTGGGAAGCATGTTGGCTCAAGAGGAGGCAAGACTCAAACAACAAGAAATTCATTCAATAAATTTAACGGGTTATGGTGGTAAAAGAAAGAAGAAGAGAAAAAGAGATAACATTAATGCTGGATCATCAAAAGATAAGGAGCCCCATTCTGATACAGGGACTTAAAAGAAGGGAAGTAATGCAAAGTGTCACTTTTGTAAAAAAGTGGGACACTTTAAGAAGAATTGCTATAAAAGAAAGGCTTGGTTCGAAAAGAAATGTGAGCCTTTGGCTTATGTATGTTTTGAATCAAATCTAATTGAAGTACCTTCTAATACCTGGTGGTTCGATTTAGACTCTAATGTTCATATTTCTAAATCGATATAGGGATTTCTTATAATCCAGATTCTAAACCAAAATGAGAATTTCTTTGTCCTAGGAAATGGTGTCAAAGTTCATGTGTCCGCTGTTGAAATTTTTCGTTTAATTCTTGATATTGGAATGTATTTAGATTTGTTGGAGACATTTTATGTACCTTCAATTTCTAGAAATCTCATTTTCATTTCTAAACTTGATCTTTAAGGCTATTCTTTAAAGTTTGAAAATAAAAAAATTAGCATATACAAAAATAAAATATTTTTTGGTTCTGGAATTCTTTCTGATGGTCTATACAAAATAAACCTTGACCAAAATTTTATCGAAACCCTCATGACCCTACATCATAATGTTGGAATGAAACGTAAATATATGAATGAAAACTCTTCTTTCTTGTGGCATAAAAGATTGGGTCATATATCTAAAGATCGTATGAAAAGGTTGGTAAATAAAGGAATCTTACCTAACCTTGATTTTTTTTGATATTGATGTATGTGTAGATTGTATTAAAGGAAAACAAACCAAATATACAAAGAAAGGTGCCACAAGAAGTTCAGAATTTTTAGAGATTATCTATACAGATATTTGTGAACCTTTTGATTCTCCGTCATTAGGAGAAAAATTTTTTTTATCACTTTTATTGATGATTTTTCACGTTATTGTTATATTTATTTATTGCATGAAAAATCTCAGGCTCTAAATATTTTGGAAATATATATTTTTGAGGTTGAGAGGTAATTAAATAAATGTGTAAAAATCATTTGATCTGATAGAGATGGTGAATATTATGGTAGATATGATGTATCAGGACAATGTCTTGGCCATTTTGCTAAGCTGTTAGAAAAATATGGCATATGTGCACAATATACTATGCCAAGTACGCCACAGCAAAATGGTGTTGCTGAACGGTGTAATCGTACATTAATGGATATGGTTAGGAGTATGTTGAGTTATTCATCTTTACCTAAATTTTTGTGGATGGAAGCCCTTAATACTGCTATTTATATTCTTAACCGGGTTCCTAGTAAAGCAGTTTCAAAAACTCCTTTTAAATTATGGACTGGAAGAAAATCGAGTATTCAACACCTACATATTTTGGGGTGTCAAGCAGAGATCAGAATGTACAATCCACAAGAAAAGAAATTAGATTTTATAACTGTTAGTGGATACTTTATTGGTTATCCTGAGAAATCTAAAGGGTATAGATTTTACTGTCCTAACCACAGTATGAGAATAATAGAAATCGATAACGCTAGATTCTTTGAAAATGGTGAAATCAGTGGGAGTGATATTTCACAAAATATAGAGATAAAAGAAATTAGGGTACATGTTCCTATACCAATAATTTCTAAACAAACTGTTGTTCCGATTGTTATTGAACAACAGATTGACAATTCTATCCTCCATAGTGAAAATGTCACAATTAAATATAATGTAGAACAGTCACAAGAAGTAGCATTAAGAATATCTCATAGGGAAAGGAGATCTTCTATTTCAAATGACTATTTGATTTATCTACGAGAATCTGAGTATGATATAGGGATATATGATGATCCAATTTCTTTCCAACAAGTCATAGAAAGAAATGATTCTTCTAAATGGATTGATGCCATGAAAGATGAGTTAGAATCGATGGCACATAATGAAGTCTGGGACCTTGTTGAATTGCCTGAAAGTTTCAGAATAGTTGGTTATAAATGAGTGTTTAAAATCAAACGTGACTCTAAAGGCAATATCGAACGATATAAGGTTAGACTTGTTGTTAAAGGTTATACTCAAAAAGATGTCAT
Source organism: Nepenthes mirabilis (assembly GCA_025585075.1). Taxonomy (NCBI): domain Eukaryota; kingdom Viridiplantae; phylum Streptophyta; class Magnoliopsida; order Caryophyllales; family Nepenthaceae; genus Nepenthes; species Nepenthes mirabilis. The sequence continues at coordinate 20,664 of JAODPA010088043.1, forward strand.
TGATTATGAGGAGACCTTTTCTCCAATTTCTAAAAAGGACTCCTTAAGGATTATAATGGCATTGGTAGCACATTTTGATTTAGAGTTGCACTAAATGGATGTAAAAACTGCTTTTCTAAATGGAAGTTTAGATGAAGAAGTTTACATGAAACAACCTGAAGGATTCTCTATCAAAGGATAAGAGAACTTAGTTTACAAATTAAAGAAATCAATATATGGATTTAAACAAGTCTCACGACAATGGTACCTTAAGTTTCATGATACCATTTTATCCTTCGGTTTTACAGAAAATACCGTTGATCGGTGTATATACCTGAAGGTCAGTGGGAGCAAATTTATATTTTTGGTTCTATATGCTGATGATATATTACTTGCAAGCAGTTATATTGGGTTGTTACATGAGACTAAGGGTTATCTCTCTAAAATTTTTGATATGAAAGATATGGGTGATGTAACTTATGTGATAGGAATAGAAATATTTGAAATAGATCGCATGGATTATTGGGATTGTCTCAGAAAGGATATATCAAGAAAATTTTAGAGAAATTTAGAATGAAGAACTGTGCAGCCAGTATTGCTCCATTCCAGAAAGGTAATAAATTCAGTTTAATACAATGTTCACAAAATGAATGGAAACGAAATCAAATGAAAGATATTCCTTATGCGTCTGCTGTATGAAGTTTGATGTATACACAGACTTGCACCAGACCAGATATAAGTTTCGCAGTTGGTATACTCGGACGATATCAAAGCAATCCTGGTATGGATCATTGAAAAGCTGCAAAGAAAGTGATGAGATACTTGTAAGGAACTAGAGATTACATGTTTATTTATAAGAAGTCCGATTATTTAGATGTGATAAGATATTTAGATTCAGACTATGCTGGATGTTTAGATACTAGAAAGTCTACATCTGGATATATTTTTTTTTTGGCTGGAGGAGCTATTTTATAGAAAAGTGCCAAGCAATCTGTGATTGTTGTGTCCACGATGGAAGCAGAGTTTGTGGCATGCTTTGAAGCCACAATACATGCATTATGGCTACGGAATTTTATTTCAGGATTTGGAATTATTGACAGTATAGTCAGGCCGCTAAAAATTTATTGTGATAATTTCGCAGCAGTTTTCTTCTCAAAGAACGACAAGTATTCAAAGGGTGCAAAGCATATGAAAATTGAATACCTTACCGTTAAAAGTGAAATTCAGAAACAAAAAATGTCAATAGAGGATATTAGTACCAAACTTATGATTGCAAATCCATTAACTAAAGGTTTACCTCCAAAAGTATTTGTAGAGCATGTTGACAGTATGGGTCTTTGTCATTACCCATAATATAATGATATTGCTCTGATATTTGAGATCTCACATAATGTATTTCTGACATATCTTGTTTATTCTATATTGTTCGAACTTAAAGTTTTAGATTGATAACAGGACCAGTCTCTCACTAAGACATTATTGTTGGACCGTATGATATTTTTCATTTAAAACTTAATCATATAATTTACAGGTGTTGTGGTACATGGAAGGAATTATGTTGCATATTGATATGGAACCGTCATGACTCGTATTTGTCGATTATTTAATTATAGTATTATGACATATAAACTATTAATGGATTATAATGTTACGCACTTAAAGTTTATTTTAATTAATTCAGATAAATATTATTGTCATATGGGTCAAGTGGGAGAATGTTAGAAATATGTCCCACATGATGAGACATATGAACTATTGATTTATTGAATTAATTAAATAATCCTACTAGTTTATATATATAATAGTAAAGAGAAATTTTCTAAAAGACACGCATGTACAAGATGTATCCTTTGATGAAAAGGATATGTTATTTCTCAAATGATGTATCCTTTAGTGAATAAATATGTCTCTTTGAGATATACCTGTTGAGCGAAAGGATATCACTTCTCAACAGATATGTCTGTTCAAGACGCATCACTTGGGCGAAAGGAGGGGCATTTTGGTAATTTAAAAATGGTCATCTCTCCCTCTATAAAAGGACGTCCTTGACCATCATTTGAGGAACATACAAAAACTTGTATAACATTTAACAAGTTATAAGGAGAAGAAAGAGAAATCATCTCCTGATTCTTCGAGACAAAAACTATTACAGTTGGGCATAAAAGTTTAATGATTATGAATTCAGGTAGGCATATTTATTCTTTATTCATGATTGATGATGGAAAAATATGATAATAAAGATCATGTAAATTTAAACTATTATCTCACTAAAGTTTCTTACATTCCATTGTAAAAACGCTGATGTTGCCTGTTTAATTTTTTAGGCAAAGCATTAATTTCACAAGTGTTGCCGCATTCCTCTGATGCAAGGCGAGAGAGCAACTTGTTCTGGTCTTGCGGCACACTCACTCCCGTTATGAGAATGAAATGACGCCCCAGTGTGTCCATGGTTCTTAAATTTTATTAGTGACTATGATTGTTGCCGAGAGAGATGTATTCCCTTGTAAAAATGCTGATGTTGCCTGTTTAATTTTTCAGGCAGAGCCATAATTTCATGAGTGTTTTTCAACACTTGGGACTTAACCAAGATTTCATACAGCAATGCGGCGATAGTCCCCACATTAAATGTAGGTGTGACAGTAGAGATTTTGGCAGGCAGTTGAGGCAACAGTGATTTGCAATCTGGCAGGTGCCATGATTGGCTGCTATTTGGAACTCACAGCGCTTCAGCTGAATGGACGTGTGGCCTAGCCATCAAGCAAAATGCTGATTGAGCTTCCTGCACAATGGCACCCTATTGCCTATTTAAGCAGTGCCTTAACAAATTCCCTTCTTTGCACTTCCTTGCACTGAGAGCCTCCGATATTTCCTTGAGAGAAAGAGATGGCAAAGAAGAATAGTTCTCCTTTATTCTCTCAAGTTTCTTGTACAGTTCGCCATGGGGTAAATAATACTGGGTTTGTCCTGATGGCGAGTGCTATTGTCGCATTGATAATGGACTACGGGATCCCCAGTGGTATGGCCTACCACGCTCCTGGCTCAACTAGTAGGGCTAACGCCCATCCAGGGGGCTTTATCTCCATTTACACGCACCATCTGAAGGGAGGGCGTTGCTACCCCATGCCATGCAATGTGTATGCACTTGTTGAGGCATTGGGTGTCCCTATGGCGAGGCTCTACCCTAACATCGTTTGCTATTTGGTTACTTTATGCGTCTTCGCACGTCTTCAATCTTGCGTATTCGATGCAAACGCGGCGAAGGTAATCTTCCGCTTTACGGAGTCTAAGGATTGGATCTCGATGTCTCCTTGAATCGACTTCCACTTTTTGGGAACCAATCCCGACTCGGTGAAGAATTGGAAGAACCATTTTTTCTTCTTGCAGGAACCCTCGAATTCGGAGCTCTCTCGCAAGTGGGGTCTAATCTCGAGGCTCTTTCGTAGGGACGTGGCCCCTGAGGAGGTGAGTGAGGCGGAGAACCTAGTCGCCATCATCCACTCGAAGATGAGGACATTTTCTGTCCAAGGTTATTACTTGACCTCCCATGCCTTTGCCGCCGCCAAATGGGGTCCGAAGTCTGGTTGGGCAATCGCTGGCCCAGAGAAGAAGCTTGGGGCCATCGTACTCCAGGAGCCATCGGGGGAAGACACAGGGGAGAGCTGCTCGCTGTTGGAGACTTCTTCAGACGAAGAGGTGGAGGCTCAACTGAAGAGGCTGAGAAAAGCCGGAGGTACTTCCACCTCGAGGTCGCGGAGGCTGGCTGCGAGGCCAGCCGCATGTGCCGTGAGCTCTATTCTAGAGTGGGCGTTAGATACCGAGCCGCGGGAGGGAGTAGCTGAGCACTTGCGGATTCCTGCTGCGGCGTTGGCTGAGTATGGCGTTCCCACGGTGGAGCTTCATTCAGGAGGAGAGTCCCCCGTGGGCCCTTTCGTTGATCTGGAGTCGCAGGAGGCGGCTGCTGAGGGCGTGTCGATCGTGGAGATCGATGCGCCAGATCCTGAGGAAGCTGAGGCTGGCACTTTGGAGCCTGCGCCAGAGCTAGTAAGGATTCCAGAGCTTATTGGATCGTCTGATAGGGCGCCCTCAGAGGCGTACGTTCAAGAGAGTGCTGCTGCTAAAGAGGAAGTCGAAGCCAGACGAGTTGCCAATCCGTCTGGTACTGACTTGGTCCTAGAGAATGTCATGGAAGGGATGGTTCAGGAGCCGGAGCCCCCAAGTATCCCCCCATCACCCGTAGCTTCAGACGTTCCTAGCTCCGTAGAGGTCGTTGCCGAGCAAATAGAGTCCCCGAGCTTATTAGCGTTTGGAGGCGGCCCTTGTTGAACAGATGCGTCCCTCACTCAGGTATGATTGCTCTGGGCCGTGCGTTCCTCTGTTGACTGGAACTCTGAGAATTTCTAATCTTTCATTTTCCCTTGTAGGTCCCTGGGGGACCCAACTCCCTCGACGAGGTGTTCGCTCAACTGCGCGGATACTTTTACCATGTTAGGGAAGAGTCTGAGTAGGAGACAGCCCAACGCATAGGAGTTGAAATCACTGCGTTTAGGGAGGAAAATGATTGGTTGAGGGAGGAGAACACGTGATTGATACAGGAGAGCGAGCGCCTGAGGGAGGAGAGCGGGCGCCTGACGCAGGAAGGCGAGCGACTAAGGCAGGATGTTGAGCAGTTGAGAGGATTGACCTCCACTCCGGAGGGTGACATCTCTTGCCTTTCCACAGACCTCAGGCTACGGCTTGCTCCGGAGGAGGTGTGCCTCACACTCGATGCCAGGTTCTGGGATGGCACCCGTCTATGCAGTTGGATTGCCTCTGTCGCGCTTCCGGGTGTCTCCATGGGCATCTTTCATCCAAGGAACACCGAAATCTCTGACAGCTCCCTCTTGAGAGACTTCCTTGAAGAGGCTGGCTCGTCAGATTTGTAGGGCCAACATTGCTTTTGTTTAGCTCCTTTTTCTTTTTTATTGTTCGACAATACCTTGTATCCTTGCATATACACAATAAATGAAGGGCGGCAATTTTGTTACATTTGATGTCTCTAAGTGTACGATATAATTTTTGGAATCATAACTCCTATTTTAACGGCTAGGCTGTGAAGCTATTGTCGCCAAGGCTCCAGTCCGGTGTCTTCTTGCGCTGTACTCGTCCTTCGTCAAAGGATGTCGTCGCATCTTGCGCATTTAATGGGAAGCTCAGTCCAGTAAAGTGGATGTCGTCGCAAACCCGGTGGAGCCACATCAAGGGCCAGCTGGGTTTTCAGGCTACAGGTCTTAGGCCTTTTCGCACACGATTTCTGTCTGAGGTGTTCGGCCCTGCTCAAGGCGTCGTCGCTCTCGTGTGCACGGTCCTATCCCACGACCATTGTAGATTGCGAGTGCTCTCTTCTCCAGGAGAAGGTCTAGGCATTCCTTGAGTCTCTAGGAGTTGGTAGCTGGATCGAAGCATTCGACCCACAGGCAAGGAAGTCCCACTTCGAAAGAGGTGACCGCTTCGACTTTGTAGTAGAGATTAAAGGGCGTCTCTCTTGTCGGTTCCCTTGGAGTCGTACGGTATGACCAGAGTACGGAAAACAACTTGTTGACCCAGGAGCCCCCTGCATCTTCCAGTTTTGTCTTCCGCCCGTGAAGCAATGTGCTGTTGGTGACTTCGGCTTGCCCGTTTGCTTGAGGGTACGCCACAGATGTATGGACCAGCCTAATGCGCAAGCTTGCACAATACTTGGTGAATTACTTGCCGGTGAACTGGGTTTCGTTATCAATTACTATGATATCGAGAATCCCAAAACGAAAAACGATGTTTTGGCGGAGGAATTCCGTTGTATTCTGCTCGGTGATTTATGTCAGAGGAATTGTTTCTACCCATTTGATGAAATAGTCAATACCGATGATAAGAAACTTCTTCTATCCGGAGGCCAAGGGCATAGGTCCAAGGATATCAAGCTCCCATTGCACGAACAACCATGGGGACTGAAGGCTGTGCAGCTCTGTGTGAAGCAGATGAGCCATGGACCCACCCATAAACCTGGTAGCTTTCGCATTTCTTTATAAATTCTAGGGCATCTCGTTTCATCATGGGCCAGAAAAGACTTTGTCGCATGATCTTGAATGCGAGGTTTTTTTCTCCCGATATGCAAGCTGCATATGTCGAGGTGGACTTTACTTAGCGCGTGCTCAGCTTCCTTAGAAGTTAGGCACTATAGGTAGGGAGTGGAATACCCCCGCCGGTATAGCCTACCATTGATGATTGCGTACCACCCTGCTATCTTCTTGATCCGCTTGGCCTCGTCGGTGTCTGTAGGCAACATTCTATCTGTTAGAAACCTGTGGTATGAGGTCATCCAATTGCCGCCCTCACTGACCTACAGCACTTCCTGGTCCAGACCATCCGCATGGTCCTGGCGTATTGCTCCGGAGATCTTGTGATTGCATCCCTCGCCAACTAATCAGCTTTCCAATTTTCTGCTCTGGGGATGTGTTTGATGTCAAAACTTTCGAACACCTGGATTTAGGCTTTTGCTTTCGTCAAGTATTTTGCAAGTTGAGGGTTTGATGCCTCAAAGGTTCCTTGGATCTGATTGACCACTAGTTTCGTGTCGCTGTGCATGACCAACGACTTTACGGAGCACTCCTTTACGAGATGAAGTCCCGCAAGAAGGGCTTCGTATCCTACCATGTTATTGGTTGTAGGAAAAGTTAGCGTGATGAAGTACTTGATCTTCGTCCTGTCCAGAGTTCTAAGCATGACTTCGGCTCCGCTGCATGTCTGGGTAGATGATCCGTTGACATTCAGGATCCATACGGGAACATCCGGTGTGTTCAAGCTCTTCGGCCTGCTCGGGGCTTCTAGAGTTGAGGTTGTTGCCTCAACTATGAAGTCCGCCAACACTTGGCCTTTGAGGGCTGGTCGTGGTTGGAACTCCACATTAAACTTTCCCAATTTTATAGCTCACTACCAGCTGCCTAGAGGTCTCTGGCTTCTAGAGGATTGACTTCAGGGGTTGATCTGTCAGAACGATGATTCGGTGCACTTCAGTGATGAAGCGGTTGAGAAACCGCTTTAGGCTTTCGTCCAGCTTGTAGCGGAGGCGGACCAGGTGCTATGGCTGCTTCTCGTCCCTCTTGCTGGAGGCAAACTGGCTCAAGAAATAGCCTGCAAGCTCATCGAAGGAGTGGATGGAGTTTGGCGGGAGGCCATGAAATCAAAGCAGCTCGTCCCCTTTGAGGGTGATGGGGAAATACTAGCACATCACGGTCTCGCTCGCTCCATGGAAGGACAGGTGAGTGCGGAAGCAGTTGAGGTAGTCCATTGGATCCTTACTCCCGTCGTATCCGTCCAACGTTGGCATTTTGAACTTACGGAGAAGTGGTTGGGTCAGGATATCCATGGTGAAGGGTGACTTCCGCAAGTCGGCCGAAGACCGTCCGAGCTTCTCCTTGAACAAGCGGTTCCAAATCATCTGCACCTTTCCCTCCATCGGTGGTCGAACCCGCTCCTCTGTGCGTTGATGACGTCGCGGAGCTCCGTGTGACCCTGCGGGTTCTGCTGGGCATGCTGGTCGCGACGGCTTCCCACACGGGGCGGCCGCGCGCTACGCTAGCCTGCGGCTGTCTGCCTCCTTTCACTGTGAGAGTTGCGAGAGTTGCGCCACTCTAGGCTCTCCTCCCGCTCGTCCCGGCTAGGGTGGCTTCCAGCCGCCGTCTGGGCCTTGCTACCGGAGGCCGCTTGGGCCTCAGCATCGTTAAGTCGATCTAATCTGCCCCTGGGGATTTTGGTATTACGCCTTCCTCGCCTGGAGGATGAAGCCTAAGACATTAGGGGAGCAGACCCCATCCACTAGGTGCCCTTCCGGTTGCAAAGTGCCTGAAGCATCAGCCTCATGTTACCCATTTTGGCTGATAGTTGATGGATGTCAAGCTACTGCCACTTGTCAACACAGCTACCCATCGAGGGGTCATTGGCGTGGCTGCGTCTCTTTCTAGCACGTTAGCTTGCGTCCTAGTGTTGACCATCCTTGTGTAAAGGAGTGAGTGTTGAGGGGATACGCTAAATTTTTTGTCGTGTTCTTGGATCCCTGGTTGTACAAATTAAGAGTTTTTGGATTCCTGGTCGTCCGGATAGGATCATGAGCGGGTTTGGCCTTTGTCCCTATTAACTTGGAATCTACACAATACAAACTACAAATAAAATATCAGAGATCGGCAGGATTTCTTCCATTAAAAACACTTCGACGCTTAAATCAGTGACTTCCCGCAATGAACAGAAAGGGGCGCACACTTAGAGGTGCATAGAAATATGTTGAATGTGCAGTGGGAGTGTGTGGATGCAAGAGTTTGGGACTCGATGAACGTTTTGTGGGAGGCCTGGCTCTTTGGATGTACCACAACGAGTGGTTCACTTTAGTAGCCAAAGAGAGGCTGTAGAAGATTGGCGTTGGACCTAAGTCTGAGAGTAGGAATCCAGGGAGTGTTCGTCTCAATACCCAAGCTCAGATTGGCGATTAGGGATCAGATCCCCCCTCCTGTGAAAGGAGAGGGAATTTATAAGCTCCATGGTTAGGAGCTTTGGGTGCGAGAATCCTTCTATAGGGATTTGCCAGCCATTAATTGCTGGCGGTAGTCGGCAGTGTCAGTTATCGCCTTGTGGCGATGAGGAGACCGTTATGTGTCGCTTGCCACGCTTAGTCTGCTTCTCGCTTGAGGATTGGCTAGCCAGTTGCAAGGAGCGACGCGAGCCGCGGTTGGCAAAGTTGACCCTTCCCCCCATTGGCTTGCCCCTTCTGCACTGCGTCTGCCGTCTACAGCTGCATTAATAAACTGTAGGAGACACCAATTGGTTACAGGTATTGGGCTGCCACGTAGGTCGTTTCGAGTTTTGGGCTGAGCTGATTGTATAGGCTGCTACTATCTAGATTGGGCCTTGCGATTCCTCAGCTATACCGATACTGGACCTAACAATAGCCAACCATCATAAAAAAAATTTCCTTATTATCATTATCCTATGAATTAGAATTGTCATCCAAGTTATGTGTCATTTAATATGCAAAAATAGTTAACAAATACAAGTGTACAATTAATTTTTAGTAAACATACTTGGATTGAATTAATATAAACTAACATATTTTGTAAAATAAACATCACATAACTTTGTTGTAGATAATTATAAAATACAAGAACTAAATAATTATATCTTTACAATAACATAACTTGATACATAATCACTAAATCAAATAGCAAATACTATAACTGAAAATTGTGCATCATACAACACGACAAGAGAGACACAACATTCAACACATAATGCACACAATGCCTTTTATTCCAAAGTTTATAGCCAAGACCGTGTGCTTGAGATAGACAATTCCAAAGGTTATGCCTTTTGTTCCATAGACAATTGAATCTTTGCGTGCCTTTTCATACCAGACTTCTATAAAAGCATTCTATTTTTTTCCAAGTCTATTCAATGAATTATCACCCTCCCCTTTTTTCACCCATCAACGAATCATATACGAAGACTGAAAAAATATCAACATCAATGAATATGCCGTGTGAAAGACAAAATACCTCACTGATGCTTTTGAGCCAAAATTAGGAAAGACCTAAAACTTATTTAACACCCAAATGGAAAGGAATACAAAGCTTGATAGTCAAGTTTTACTGCCAAATTCCAAATGCAAGAGAACGTCTGCGAAGCCTACATTTCAATTTCTAATTCTTTGCATTTTTACGTAATAATTTTTCTCTGAATCTTATTCTATTCCAGCGAGTCAAATGTCATATATTTACGCCCTTAACAATTGGATAAGTATTACGAGATTATATAATATCATCGCTACTTCTACAATCCTCTCAGAGGCTATACCTATAGTATGCTTATATCGTTTATAACATTCATCGTTAATAATATCCCTGATAGCACTTTTTACCATAATTACTAAATTGTAAGTGTCTCAGCCTCAGCATTGGAATAGAAATCGAAAAAATATAGACTACTCTAAATACTTTAAGATTTCATGAGACATATATTAAAATCAATCAATTGGACTACAAAGCATTTCCATATCCACCAATACGTGCCGCGATCTTCTTCGATACATTTTATCATCTAGGTATCAATCAATCACCTTATAGGCATTATAACAATGTATCACAGCAATATCTTATATAAAGGTGGGAACGAAAATCAAGAGGAATATAGTAGTAGCTTCAAAACAGTTGGTATTATGTCTTAAATAGGAAAACATTCAACGTATATAAACTTCACCCATGTCTAGGAAATGAAATTTCAGGCATACATGATGATCATGAAAGCAAATTAACACATCTAGCAATTCATTTAGTCCATTAGAACCAGTTCGCATAGTCACTAAAACCTTCTGACATAATTTAGGAGATTAATAAAAGCTCGCCAGCAATAGAATTAGATATGAAGGTTTAAAATGAGAAAGAGCTACTACTCGCACAGAGCTGCCCTATTTCCCTTCCATATAAATGCTAAATAAGTAGCATATGCTCAATTGCCTTGACTACCATGTTGTGCAGATTGGATCATATTTGTCTATCAGATTTTAAGTAACTACTAAACTTTTATCAGTCATCTACCTAACTTTTTATCATAGCTATTTGGTTGATATGACAACCTTCTCATTGGAAAAACCACAACCGACCCTCCCACCCTTGGACTGGTGGGAATCAAGTACTGCATCTTTCTGTCATCTCCCTTAAGAGAAAACCTACTTCAAGTGTAAAATTTGGACTTCTTTCCAGGTAAAGGGACCAGACTCGGATGCCAATCCTATAGACAAAGTGACATTATATAACAGGAGTTGTCACACGTTTACCCTCCTCTTTTTTCTGGAGGGGGGGGGGGGAGGGGGGGGGGGGGCATTCAGCCACCACAATACAAAAACTTGTGATAAGTTGTAAGTTTACATAGTTCTCCTTGTGAAGAAATAGATATCGAGTAGCAGAATATGCATGGCGCAGGCTGATAAATGACAAGTACAAGGTGATGCGATGTCCTTTAGAGTTACTAGTGAGATGTCCTTTGGGCTTGGCCTCTGGTTTGGCACGCGGCTGCCATTGAACGCAAGCGGCCAGCGATTTCTGTAAATGATGGCCGAGAAGCTGGATTAGGAACCCAACATTGCTCCATAAGCCTTCTCCAGTCTGGATCACAGTAACTTGGAATAGGTGGTTTCAACGTGTTACTCACAATCCCCCCTACAAGTAAGAACAATGACAGAACTTCATTTCCAATCTAAGAAACATGCAAATGCAGGAGATGATGTGGTGAAACTATAAATTCGATGACAAACTATTTCCCAAACTGCATTTAGTCCAATAACTGTAAAGTTTCAGATGAATTCTTTAATTTACTTTGAAAGTCCTGCAATCAGTTACTTTGAACATCAAACAATTTTCACAAAAATGAGTCTAATCAGTTGCACCCAGGTTTTGTTTTGTTTAACGTATCAAAATTCCATCCGACTAGTATGAGGACAAAGTATGATCTTCAACAGAAAAGGGTAGAAATCTAATTGCTTGGGTCAATTTTTCTGTAACTCACTCTACAGGGCAGAGACCTAACATGTGAGCAAGAAGAATACATTTCAGTTTCACACAGACTAGTTCACTTTCACTCAATGATTGGAACACTTCTTGACTTCAACACTAAATATAAAGGACTCAATTGCAACTTCAGAAGCATATGTGTTTCACCCAAATATTTTTCCATGCAAACGTAACTTTAGGTGAAGAAAATAAGAAATCCTTATTTCTTCTCATTTTGCTGTTGTCCCCATAACCGTGGGAAGTTTTTCTGAAGAACAAGATGTAACAAATATAAATACAGCACAATTACATATGTATATTCAAGGCACCTGTAACTAATATCAGGTGATGATTCATAAGGGATGCAATGTAGTACACCAATGACCAAATGTGAGTCAGTAGCTGAATAAGGGTACCAGAAGATCATGGCAATTAGAATTAATCTAAATGAGTGCTACCCTCATTTAATATCTTATTGCATTCGCTTGATATGGCTTATTGAATGTAATGGACTGGAGAAAGGATAAAACTAAAACTGCAGTCAGTGATTTAGCTTGATTCTAATTGCCGTGATCTTCTGGTATATATATATATATATGGTTTTAACTGAAGTTTCAAGTATAAACAAAAATTTAAACTACAAGACAACACATTGTCTACATGTCTAAACAACTGACAGAAAGACTTATTGACGTAATAAATCCTGGATTCTTCATTCCAGATGCATTTCACCGACTGTCTGATGGATTCTTCATCAGACAGCAATATCCGCAACACATCTGACAATATTTGGGCCTATCACACAGGACCCGTTCATAAGGCCTTATTAGTTGCAATATGCTTCATCTAAACAGGCGACATAGAATGAACATGCAAAGGACAGTGGGGCAAAAGAAGTCACCGACTTAAGTGTCAAATCCTAACAGAGTTGGACTTGACATGCCAGGTACATGCTGCTAATTGTTTCACACGTGTACATTAAGTGAATGAATTGACACATAATATGCCCTCAATCACACTGTGTTTGCATGATCTGCTTTTGAGGGGGATGAAAATAGGAAACAGCAAAGGATCTAAATGTCATATGATGCAAAGCAACAATCAGGTATTGAAAATTATGTGTTTCAGAAAAAAATACACATTGGAAAAATGAATTACAGGACTGTCACAAAAATGCTGGACTCTACATGAAGTGATTAAGATTAGATCAGCTATGATGCAGAAAAGACGGAACAGAGAGATGGTTTATGGCAGCAGAAACTAAAATTTTGCAGCATCTCCAAGCCGTACAGTCTGCTAAAAGACATTGCCATGTCATCGACGGACAGCGATGAGGGGCATGCCTGGAAGTTAGCCTGCAATGGTACCCTGCAGATGTTCATGGACAGCTCCTAATTTTTACAAACAGTTTAAAGACTTCCTGAACAAAATTGAGTATGTCTGGAGAAGGGTGAAATATTCCAGCCCTGGAATATTGAAGTGATTGGTTTACACTCGTAGATATTTAGATATTATAATTGAACATTCCAGATAGGAGATCTTAGAAGAACAGAAAGCATCTAATGGAATATTCTAGTAATCTTAAACCAATACTCTTAAGTCCAACAGTGGCCCTCCATGTTGCACAATCTTGATCGTCGGTTGAGAGGAGGATGGAAGAACATCCACTATAAATAGAAGGGCCATCTGTAATCACCAAGCTCAAATGCTCTCAAGCAATACAAGTTCTATACATTCTTCCATATTCTCTTCTGTGTTTTCGTCGGTGCTCCTTTGTGCTATCCATTTGCCTCCAAGTTACCACACTTGTGCCTAAGTTTCTGGATCAAGATGACTTGGTTTCTTCTGGATATTCTTATGTTTTCACCTTTTCTGGCAGTAGTACAAGTTCTTAACGAAGACAGTTATGACATGGCGGTATTAAAAGAGTGACATGCGTGCTTTGTGATGATGTGCAGAATGTAAGCATCTGCTATATGTCTGCAAATTCACTCATTAAGTATGGAAATGTATTCTGCAGAATGAAGATATAAATTGAAACCAAAGGGAGAACTGAGGAGAATAGATGCATTTAGCTCACATGTTTTAATCTAGCTTTAATGATACAAAACATGTATAATATTACTGAAAATTCATACTGCTTTTCAATGATGCCAAGTTGCCAACATAAGTATACTACTTCATGATCCCTTGCTTTAGTTATGCAACACATGCAATCTTTCATGAAATATCGTTTATTAATGTGTATAATCATGAATGAAATATTGGTATTAGTCTCGGGCCTTCGACCATATTAGGTGATACGTATCTATATAAGATATATTAGACGTAAAAAAATATTTTTCAAATCCATACCTATAGGCAAATATCAACCGAAAATTTGAAAGTACATCAGTAGATATTTTAAATAACAGCCAATATATCGTTGTATTAGGAAATATTAGTATTGGGATCTACTAATACCGATACATATTGATAGATATTTTGTATATAAGTCGATATTATATCCCATGTTGGATGTTGACAACAAAATTCAAGCAGTCATGCAACACGTATTAGCTTCCATGATTGGGTAGGCAATCAACATTGCCATGGAAAAGATATGCAATCATGAATGCCTTATGTATAGAACGTATCTCTTTCCTTTTCTGATAAGTACGGGTTGACCATCTAAATGTAAATTGATTGAGCTGCAAATTTACTAAATTTGTAGTAGCTAATATTGTGATATAGAAGAAGATTTGGAAAATCTTCAATTTCTAAAAAAACAAACCTAATGAAGATATGCAGGTCTGAAATGGAATTGATGAAGATAATCATGGAAGGCTGTGGACCTTGATGGAGAATATTTCCATGATGTGGAAACATTACTACCATTTTTAATTAAGTCAAGGACGCCTAGAACAATTTGTATATGGCTACCTTGCTTTGATACCTCAAATATCTCACCTTGTTGACATCATCCATCTTGAGACAAAGCAAAACAAATGTGAGTAGATTCCAAGTAAAATCCTGAAATATCCTTCAGCATAGTGATCCACTCATTTACAATAGTTCATCCATGCATTTTCAAATGCCTGATTATCTGGTTATCAAATTCGTTCCCTCACTAAGGTTACTATATTCAAAATGTTCTTCATTTATCTAACAATCATTTCTGGAATAGGTTCCTTACCTAGTAGTCTTATCCCATATGAATTTGATTATCTTTTTGGAAAGCTAAGATTTCCTCCTTTCTATGAGGAAACATAATTGTCCGCTTTTTGAATTTATATTGATAATGAAATCTTCCCTCTTAGGAATAACAAAGGGCTCCTTATCATTTTATCGGTTGCTCTTCTGAAAGGCTGGAACTGCCCCTCTCTTGAAAACAAAATCATACTCATAAGTGGAAGTAATTCTTTCTTGAACATTGGAATTCCTTGATTAAATTGAATGTTCTTCTCTTGAAACATCCATTCAGAGAACCAGAAATTGAGAAATACATTGAAAACTACTAGGAAAAAACTCGATCCTTATACTTGCTAATTATTTGCTAAACTCTCAAGAGATTAATTGTGCTTACACTTGCAAATCCCATTTTGATATGTTGAGAGAAATCCTTGTACTCTCATTGGCAAATCAAAGCTATTAGGCTTGTACTGTGATATCATTCTTTAAAGGATATACTAGTGTTGATATGATTTCTCTTGATCTACTTGCATGAAGAAGTTCATAAGAGTTTTTCTTTACCAGCAAGTTTGTAAAGGTTTCTCTACAACAGGGGAAAGGAAAATTTTCAATAATGAAATTTAAGCCTCAAGACTCTTGGGAGTGGATGTATAAGGCAGGCTTCAAACCACCTTAAATCACTATGTTTGACCTCTCTTTTTCTATCTCTTATTTATTTGTGGTTCTGCTCATATCTGCTTTTTTTTTTTTTTTTTTTTATAACTGCTAATCTGCCTTGGTTACCTGCTCATCTGGTTTTGCACAATATTTACGCAACCTTGTTAAATTTGGCAAATCAATTGTCAAAATAAAGTTGCTATAACATTTCAAACAATTAATATTTTGCTGCACTTCATTGATTTATAACTGTTAATCATTATTAGAATCTATCTGAACATATTTCACACAACCTAGATAATTGCCATATTCACCCCCTCTAGGACAGCCATGATTGGGTATTACAATATAGGTTTGGCAGATTATTCAAACAGAGCAGGAATGACAGGCTGAAAAAAGTCCTTGGGGTTGTGCTTTATGTAATTTTGATTGCAAGGAATGCCAGGGAATTTTAACAATTTAAAAGGCTCCCATTTAAGATACTATGCACAAATAGTAAATACAAAATTATTTGATGCATACTAAAGTCACGGATGGGTCATTTTCTATCTATTTACATTAGAATTAATACAGTGCACACTAACATTTTCCAAAGAAAAAATCATGTTTTGAAGTAATGCATCAATCATAAGCATAAGGCAAATAAGTCAGTCTTCAAAATAGAAACATCAGTTTCAAAATTCAAGGCAACTTTTGAGCAAGCAAGACACATGCCTTAGAAGTCCGTAGATGTGTCAGCACCCAAATCGTGCCTCACATTAATGCAAACATGGCTCCTTCTTAGTAAGAGGTTGCTCTGTATAGCACACAAAGACATACCTCTATTGATGTTCGATGTTAATTTTGATGAGCAAGGAGGCATATCTATTAAGAAGTCCCAGATATACAGACTTCAAAACTTTCTTTTTACATACTACTAAAACAAATGAAGAACATGACTTAGGAAAATTGTCCATGGCAAAGAGAATGCATTTTGAGCCCTTACCAATACACATACAATGATACAAAACATCCATCCAATGAGTGGCACCATTAACTTTTCTTTGTAGGAGGGGAAGCATTTAAATACCATCATACTTATTTTATCTTTTACTTTCTTTTGGTGGTTTTGTGGAATCATCAGGCACCAACTTGATTTCTATCAGCGGAGTCATAATTACATTGCTGAATATGGACCCTTGTAAGCTCAGTTATTTTGACCCACAGACCAACAAAAAGTGTATTTCCCGATCCCTTGATTGCTATAGTTTACATCCTATAAAATCAACCATACTAATTAGAAAATACCCCATAATACCTCCCCCCCCCCCCAAAAAAAAAAAAAAAAAAAAAAAAAAAAGTTGCAGGAATTGTTCCATAAGTTATTTTTATACTTTAAAATGAAAATTTACCATGAGGAGATATCTAGCTGTCAATGTGACACAAATACAAAGTCAGACCCAAAGATGAAAATCACAACTAAACAGTATTGTGTTGTTACCTATAATGGCACCATAGTGCATGTTTGCATAGGGTTCCTCTCCAGTAAGAATCTCCCACAAAACAATACCAAATGAGTACACATCAACCTGCATTTCAGACAGGGAAAGATGAAATGGTTAAAACAACCCGAAAATCTAACAAACAGAGAAGAGAAACCAAAAAATAGAAGAGATTTATTGAAGCAGGAAGCTTCTGTGAGTGGTAAAGGGGATATGAGAATAATCATTGGCATAATCACCAGGCAAATTCCCTGGAGCTACTAATTTGAGATTAAAGTTTCCAAAGATTTAAAAGAGAGAGGCCTGAAAGTTCTAAATTCTGTCTCATTTATATGTGAACAGATATATGTGGTCGAATTTCATAGGAGGCGTATCCAAAGAAAACATGACTGCTAATAGGAGAGGTTACATAACTACCTTCTCAGAAACCTTATTGCTGCTTCCATTCAGAAGCTCAGGAGCCATCCATGGTAGGGTCCCTCGTACACCACCAGAAACCAGTGTGTTCCGCTTGATTTTTGATAGGCCGAAATCACCAACCTGAAATAGAGTATCAGTAATAATACAATCAATTATTTATTCGAATGCAAGGTTCATCATCTAACCCCACCGCTAACATTGACATAAAACTTCAAATGTGTTACTGTAAGAAGAAACTATTACCTGCTGTTTCAACAAGATTACCTTACAAATTGGTCGTGAAGGATCTTTCAAGTTCACAAGCAAATTATCACACTTCAAGTCAAAATGTACAATGTTCTTAGAATGCAAGTACTCCATCCCAAACGCAGCATCCATTGCAATGATGAGCCGCTTCCGACGATCAAGATGCCTGAAGAATGTTACAGACAGAAACTGAATATGAGCAAACGATGAAACTGTTCAAGTAGCAGAGGACAATTAGAGGAATTTGTGACAACAAAGTGCAATTCATGATTCAAAAACCTGAGATAAACAGGTGTCATGGAGCGACCTAGTTAAATTATTTCACACTGGGTGGCTGTCATGAGTTAGTCCAGAAGTTCTCATGTTCTTCCATTGGACATTTGTGGGCTGTCTGTACATGCTACAGCTAATAGCTGCACTCAAAATGGATTTTGGAGTAAACAAATTATAGGAATCGAAGAATATTCTACTTTTCAGCCATAATTTGATGAAATGGTGACTATGATTCCCAGATTCGTCAAGCATATTAGCATTGATGTGATCATTTAAATATTCTTCACTGAAACATTAGCTAGAGCAGCAGAATAAGATCTGGAGCTACATTAGATGATTTACATACTGAGGCAAATTGTGGGTTTTCACCTAAGCTTGGCTGCCATAGGTTATACTTGGGTGTGTGGATCGACACGCCATACTCGGCCCCCTCCATTGCTATTTTCTGGTGGTCACTATTCCTGCTACGTCCCACCCTGCATTGTGCCAGAGGATAGTCCTGGTTGAGCAAGAGAGGACCATGGGGTGATCTGGGACAGTGTTTTGGCAAAATCGGGGCAGGGGACAAGATCAAATCTCAGTGTAAATAGTGACAAAGTAATCACTGGGGGAATCACCAGGATTAACATTTGGGCTATATTTGGGCCATATTGAGAGAAAAAACTGCTCTGTGTACCCAATTTTCAAAAGATGTTAGGCAACTCCTGTATGCCCATCAAACAAGCAAAAGAAACATAAAACAGAAGGTGAGGATTCCAAGTGACTTACATGATTGGGGACATAATGGGCGGCAGTAGTACTTGTAGACCTGACACAACTGGTAGCCTTAGTGTATAGCAACATGCCGGATCTAGGGGACGATGATGATGAGTATGAGAATGTTTGGCTTGACATAGTCAGTTGAGAGAGTCTCAGAAGTCAGAATATGTGGAAAAAGAGTTGTTTCAGAGGAAAAGCATCTTCTTTTGAGGAAGGTGGCAGTAATAGTGGAGGGAGGGCCTGGGATGAGAACATCTTGATCATACATTGTTCGAGAGTGGGAAACAGGTAGCAAGGAGTGGGAGGCAATGGTTAGATCCCAAGAGCATATATACTCGTTTGGAGGAAATTGACCTAGCCTTGAACCAGAGTCAAAGTTCAAAACACCCTAAGGCCAAGGAGTCCTCAACGAAGGTTTTGAGGAAAAGGTAAGCACAAGTAGTTAGTCATTTTTTTAATAGCGGAAACTTTCCACCAAATGTTGTTGCCAACAATTCATTTTATCAGCCAATGTTAAAAACTTACACATAATGAGGAAAAGGGATTAAAGACCCTACCCTTTACCAACTAATGGATGTTTGCTTGTCCATAATGAAAATAAAGAGCATTACTTCAAGTTGATGGGCCAGATGGTTGAGGAGATATGAGAAGAAAGACTTGTTCAAATATTTACAAATAATGAGAGAGCAATGAGAGTAGCTGGGAAACTCTTTGTCCAGAAGGGGAGACATCTATGTTGAATTGGCTATGCAACATATAAATAGAATATTATTTTGTAGGATCTCAGGAAGAAGCAGCCTAGTGTGGATGATGTGCTAACAAGGGCAAAAAAAAAGAAAAAAAAAGGGCTACAACTATAGCTCACTTTTGCTAATTGACTTTAGAACATATTCACCAATGGCCAAAAGTTACTGCGCGCTGCTATTATTCATTTTCCCAGCACCTTCCCTGTTGTGGACTTAATATGTCTTCACAAGAAGTTGAAGGAACATGTTCAAATATGATGCTTATAGGCCATCAAAGAAATTATGAGGTGGCAGGGGCATACTTTGGGATGAGAAAGACAGAAGATAGAAGGGATGAGAAGACAGATCGAGATGAGAAAAGAATTCAATTCAATCACCAATTTGTTCACAATTACAACTGGTTGATGGAAGTATTATTACTTACAGACTCAGCTTGTCGTGTTGCCTAACAATCAGCTTAGCCTAACAATTATCAGCTTCTTGCATCATTGATCTTGATCTTGCTAACTGTCTTAGTTTGTCGAAGTTGCAGCCGTGCAGGAGATGCTGATCTGGTCTTTTTTTCCATGTTTGTTGCAGCTGTTGTTAGATTACTTATGTTGTTGCTGCTATAGAGCTCTAAGTACATATTAGCTAACCATGTAACAATCTGCAGGACTAAAAAGCATAGATATTGAAGACTTTAAGTTTTGAAATGCTTACACGATCATGGGGCAATTTGGTTGCTAGTCATCTAATATAACTGTTTCTGCGTGTTTATGTGTATAGGGGGGAGATCATGGGGCAATGTGGTTGCTAGTCATCTATTATAACTATTTCTGCGTGTTTAAATGTGCTTTGGGGGGGGGGGGGGGGGTGGCTGTCATACACACCTGAATGTCATTGAATTAACTTGTGGCTAATTAATGCAATGTACCATTCACTGAATTTAGGTTCTTTTATCATGAATTATTCATTCAAGGAAAAAAATCACAAGGTTCAATGCATTATGATTTAGGAAGCCAATAATCCATCAATGTGTATATGCATTGTTTTCAAGTTATTGCCGACACAGTCAATTATCTTGGGAAATCACACAGCTGTAATTAACAATATAATTATATTAGTTCATGAGTTTAGGACAGGAGCTTAGGCTATGGGAGTTACTTAGCAGAGATTTGGCATCAGAAATTTGAGAGAAACAAGTAAAGTGAAACTAGCAGACTATTACAAGGAAAGAGTTGGTATCTAGACTTCTAAGAACAACCAGTAAATCACTGGAGAGAAAAAGAGAAGCTTGCATGGTACTGGGAGAAACAAAAAAGAGTAAGCTCATAAGAAGTATACAATGAGAAAAACTAAGATCTTATTACCCATCTAGTGTTGAGGCAAATGACTTTGTTCCTATCATTCTTGGGTTCCAAAAGAAAAAGATAAATATTTGACATAAAGTTGTCTTTATACCCTTGCCTTCAGAAATTAAGTTCATTTGATATTTTGAATATTCTTCCCCGTTTTCTTGGTATAACGGGATCAAGCGCTGTACTCTGACCTATAAGGACAGGGTAATTCCCTTTCTACCAATAGTAGCCAGCATCCGACTGTTTAGCAACTTCTGTTTCTGTTGCACAACCTAAACTGATGGGGATTAAATAATAGATAGGTTATAAGCCCAGCCACAGTTGACCTTTGACAAAGCAATCACCATTAAAATATCCAAGGTTTAATATTCTAAACAAGTTTATGACAAATTGTTTGTGAAATATCTCCATTGCTTTTTGGTTCTCCGAATTCAGTTAAAAAAAGGGATTGCTTATGAATTAAATTTCCACTCTATCCCTAACTTCTTGTTCAGAAGCTTACTTTTCATCTGTTATCTGAACTTCTTTTAAAATTCGGCTTGATCCTATTTTTGATAGTGACTGAGTACTTGCTGAGCCATTGGGTTCACCTCTCAACATTGCAGACAATTAACATGATAGGGGGATGCCATCATCATAAAATTATAAGCAGATTAATAAGCAGAATGCAATCCAAGCTCATCAATGACATCAATTTCCAGTTTATTCTAACTTATTGTTTGGAAGCTTAATTTTCTTCTGTTTGCCAAACTATTTTAAAAATATTCTGCTTCATCGTAATTTTGGAACTTGCTGAGTTGTTGGTTCACCTGTTAACATATCAGCGGGAAACTGTCCTGGATTGGAATTAAAATTTGTCAGAAGCTCAAGGATAGAACATTGGCAGTTCTAATTTATAGAAGTTCTAATCTGTTCTGGAACTTTGTCGGGGGGGGGGGGGGGGGGGGGGAGGTTGGTTTAAATCATCACCATTTAATGTCGTTAGCAAGGTTTCTGATCCACTTTGCTATTTAAGTATTAAGATGTCATAATGAGCTTTTGTGCTAGACTGGTTAGTTATGTGATTTCTTTGGGCTTGGAGCGCTGAACTAAATATGTGCAGAGAAAAATGACCTTTAAGTATTCAAAGTAGTACTAAATATGATGAAGCCCTAGGAATGAGTAAATGGGTCGTCCATTACAAGAGGCTTCTCACATTGTAGGCTTTTAGGCAGGTCAGATGGGCATAGCCTTACCACCACAATGAATAGATGTTTGGCATTTCCATTGAGTCTGAGACCATTCATTTGAATACTACCCACTTTCTAAGAAAATTCTCCCTCATATTCCACTTCCACAAAATTACATTCAATCATTTTGATTTCTTCTGTGATCAGACTTAGAAGACACCACTACTAAGATTCCTGGGCTTTTTTTCCTCCAATGGTTCACCCAGATCAGTTGCATAGAGCCTTCTTCCTTACTGTGACTGACAAAATCATATCAATTTTTCTAAGAGATTAACATTTTACTAGTGATGAACTGATGATGAGTTTTACTTAAGTTTTTTCCTTTTTTTCTTATAATTGAGGTGAAGACACAAATGACATAAGTTCAAAGTCTCACACTCACACTAAGTCTCATGCATCTTCAAACTATGATCTCGCCAATGAAGCTTGCAGTCTATTGATTCAAAGGATGGTATACTCATTAAAACTACTAAACTGAGCCTGATCACTTTATTTGGTGATACCAAGAAAACAATTACTGGTAAATGGTTTTGGTGTTTTCATGGGGGTAAAGGAAAGCCTTTGAGGAGGATAATCTCATCAATTTATGAGGTAGACTAGCTAGGATGCATTCTGCATTTACAGAAGTGGCTTATGGGGTCTCATTTGGACATCCATGGAGGTGGGGACGAGGAGATGTTATTTATTGCCTGAGTGTTGAGAAATGGGAACCCTGTTAATTTTTTGCTTAATGGGTGGTTCTCTGGTCTGGTACCTAGCTTGGTTTTTCCTACATTGTTTTAGTTGATTGTAGACAAAAAATACTACAGTGGATGACTATGCTTGCAAGATGTGGCGTCCTTTACAATGGCTGAGAGAAAACACAAAAGTTTCCATGGCTACCAGACGCTATTTGTCTGGATTTGAAAAGAAAGGATGACATGAACTAGAAATATGTTAGAAGTCCTGGGAGTTTTATGTACATCATCTTACAAAGCTATCCTGGAGCGTCAGTGTGACATCTTCCTTTCAGATTGATCAAAAAAAAAAAAAAAGAACAGATATCCTTTCCAAAGAATTTTTCCAGAAACAGCTACAGGAAAGGAAACATAATACTGGATAGTATGCAAGACGTACGCTTCACATGGTAGATGAGTGCTTTATCAACTTCTCTTGACTTGTAAGTGACAAGTGAAGCTTGGAACTCTGTCAATATTATCTTTAATGGGAACCTTATGGGTTCATAATGGCTAGGCAAAAACTGGTTGGCCTGAGAAGAAAAAGGATAGCATACAGTTCTTGAACCCAATTGACCGACTGCTGCAGCTATATGAAAGGAATGTTACTTACCCAGAAAAATGTGTCAAAGGAATTCAATTTGATCTATTTGAAGATTTGGATCAAAATGCAGTCAAAATTCAATTTATTTGGGCAGCAGTTTCATTTCTTTTTGGTGAGGGTGTTCTCTCCATCTCGTTGATTCAGCTTGATTCTGGAAATATTTATGTAACAGTGTAAAGTGGACTTATATGCCACTCCCCCTGTCATTCTACTGCCTGATGGCTTTAAATCCCTAGGAATCAGTAATTGACAGCAAGAATTAAGAATCTATTACTTTATTCCTGTTTCTAGACAGCACATGGATGGTGTGCACCCCATGTCCCCAAGATGATATGATTGTGATGCTTTCTAATAACACAAGAAGAAAGAGGTGATTTACCTGTCCTTGCGAAGTAACACATGCCTCAGAGAACCATCAACCATGTATTCTGTCACTGTTGCCAGCGTACCCCCCGGCCCATCTTGGACTACACCATAAAATGCAACCACATTTGGATGGTGAAGCTTTGAGAGGATTTCTGCTTCCCGCCAGAACTCTACAGTCTGAAAATGGTTGCCAAATTAGACCTCAGAATGAAAGACCAAAATCAAACCTCAGAATGAAAGACCACAATCAATTGATTTAAGCTGTTTGAAGCACCCACTCACCTCCTCCCGTGGGGTGTGGGTGTGTGTGAGTTTGTGTGTGTCTGAGCTGTATAAGCATAAACTTCTTTAACACAAGTTGTCTAAGCATAAACTCAAGCCCTCACCTACCTTTCTAAAACGTCAAAAAGAAAGCCTTTTTCCTTTTGTGCTGAGCAAATGAATAAAATGAAAAAGGAAGAAGTTATCAGCACAGAAGGAAAAGAGAGAGTCAGATATCCACAGAGGAATTTACAACTGGCAGAAGGAAATACAATATTTAAATTTATTAAGTAGAGCAGAGCCCTCAAGGAATGACAAAGGAAACCCTTTGAATGTTTATGATACTGTTGACAATAGAGCCACAATAAACAATCCTATACCATAAGTTATGACAGGAACTTGGTCCATGAGACCCCTCCTTTGCATGAGGGCAAGAGAATCTCATTCTCTATGAGAGTCTGGTAGTGAAGCAAACTTTGATATAACCAAATATCCATCAGATGCTGCATAGAAGGGGCGCTGAATATATTTCTCTTTCACAATTTAGAAAAAGCTTTTAGTAGTTCTATAGACACAACTCCATATCATCCATTGGCAAAGAAACCAAAACTCTGGCCTCACCCGATAGGAAAAACTGGGGCAAATAACTAGAGACATCACTTCATGATACCTCTTTGGATGAGGGAAATGAAATCTAAGCAACCTAGTATTGATGTGTATTTACTGAAAGTACAGTACTTGAAGGGCAAAATGGAGAACCCAGGAAAATGAATTAAGTTTGTTCTCCGAGCATTCAAATGCTCTAGAATGATTTCAACATCAGATAGCTTAACATTCATCAACAGTCTCTGTTTACTTTATTTGGCAAGTGAGATGACACTAGATTGTTTAGGATACTAGAATTCCGGATGGCCTGCTCAAGATAAATATAATGATTTGTCAATCAGACTGATCAAATTTGTGCTAGTTAGTGTACATATCCCAGTTCTGATTCATTCTTATACATAATTCCGCATTCCAGTTACTGGCTTAGTTGGCTTGTTTTTTGTGCTTTCCTGCTTTCTTCTGCTTTTCCCAGGTATCCAGCTGTCATCTCACTAGTGGAAGGTCCTACAGGTGAAAACAAATGAATATATGATTTTTAATAAGCCAAATATTATCAAAAATATCGTTCCCAAGACAAATACCTTACTAGTTTCTACCCTTGTAATTTGTTTAACATGTCAGTGATGCTTCTGACCAACTAGCATCCCTCAGGTTCTAATCTTGTAACAATTTTTTTTTCATTTTCAAATGGGTAACTAATTAGATATATTAATTCCAAATGACACTGACGAAGAATATATATCCTTCCCCACTATGTACCTAAATAATAGTTGTACAATGTGCTTTGGGATTAAACTTTCTAATGGAAGGCAAACCACCATGTGATAACTCGCTTATTTTCAAATGTCAAAGGGTATCAGTTCTTCCAGTCATCATCAATAAGTAATTAAAAATAGATATATCAGTTAAAATAACATGCAATAGGATTATAATAAGATACCAATCTTTCTTGCTCTGATGAGCGACCAGTGAAGCAACTTTTCTTTATCCGCTTAATGGCAACATCTGTCCCCCTCCATTTTCCATGACAAACGGTGCCAAAAGTTCCCGAACCAAGTTCCCTCAGCTCTTCGAGATCCTCATTTTTTATGATCTGCAAAAAGATCTAAATATAAGAATTAAACAAATAGTTAACACACAAGCTAGATGTCTTACTAAATTTATAGAACTCCAACTATTCTATCAATATAAACGCACACAATGTGAAGGACCAAACACCCTTACTTTTAGAAGTTCACTCACGATGTAATTTTGAAGCCTTGTAGCTTTTATTACCAGCCAACTCATCCACGTAATTTACAGGCCACAGGAATAAGTTTGCTCTGCGCAAAACTTGACCTCACACACTACACAAAGCAGAGCAGAACAAACTACCTAATGACTAGTCTACAGAAGCTCTTAAGAGTAGTCAACAGACAGGAGATACAGGCTGCAAATGATCATTTGCTTCCATGCAGGAAAACCTTCAAGCCAGCCTATTTTACCACCTCAATGATCATTCTGCTAAAATCCTTCATCTCCAATTGAGAAAAAGGATTTCCAGTTTCACAGCCCTAGACCTCTAAACCATGTCCATAGGCTCACCAATATCTAGGGAATAAAGGATGCAATCATAATGCGAATCAAGTTTCGACCCCTCTATCTATTTCCGAAACTGAATCAGAAGAACATATATAGCAAGAGACCACAAGCCACCCAACCACAGGCCTTGTCCAAGTACAGCTTATAGATCACCCCTAAGCCTTGACCTTAAGCAAAGCAACCATGACCTTCCAGGCACTTATGTCTGAAACCAAAATCCATCTCCAGCTCAACAAAACATGCTAATTACAGGAACTTATACTATGAAGCACCTTCCAATATCCACAGCAATATCCTATGTAAGCTCTACAAGCTAATAGGTCCAAAATCCTTGAATGATGACTTGAGCATCTGCCAGATTAAGGAGAAGAGACGTAAAAGTGGGTGGTTTGAACTATTATTAGCAATGGCATACTCATGAAAGTGCTGTATAAAGCTTCTTCTCCAAAAGGGACTTCCAAAACCCCTGCATCCCAAAGACGATGAATAAAATCCAAACAACCCAAAACAGACCTAATTTAAAAATAAAGCCTTGTAGAAACCCCCTAATAGATGCTTCTATCATTGCATGTAGTCCAAGTAAATGACCATTAATCAATCAGACAATCAAATTAAACTGTTCTCCTTATTTAAGCTATAGCATTCTAGACTTTTATCTCCGACTGATTCCTCCCATATCAATACCTTCTCTGACATTCTATTGAAGTGGATCTTCTCCAACTTCTCTTCCATGAGCAAACTGCCTGATTGCTCTTTCTCATCTCACTCTCAATCCTCACATACAAATCCACCTTCCTCATTTCTTATAGCCAAAAGAGTGATGGTAACATCCCAAACATTTTGCTTAAGTGAAAAAGCCTTCTAGCAAATGAAACTAGAAAAAATATCCTCATAATTTAAGAGCATATTAAATTTTCAAGACTTTAATCATATAATTTGATGCAAGTGCGCAGCAGGTTATTTTACTATGTTCTTGTTCACTGCAAGGACACCTTTGGCATCAGGGTTGGAATGTAGGCTGAACAAAACATGACCTGTTGGGAGTGGGAGATAAGCGATAGCTTTATATATATATCAGCAAAAAATTTCTATTTGCACTGTCCTGAGTAACTGCTGCTAAGATAAAAAAGTGCAGCACCAATAAATCCATGATATTACATGGTGTTAGCTTTAGGCATGGGGTCTTATCGAGCTGGGAATTCCTATGAATCCAATGAAAAATGTAAGCAGATCATATTGAAGTTCCAATACCATACATATTTTTAAATGCATTTCTGATATTACTCTACTATAGTAGATAGCTTGCAAAGTGATTGTATCTTTTTTTACTTTTTAGATTTAGACACATTACCTGTGGAAAAACTATACAAAAAATATCAAGGGGTGAGTTTATATATTATGTAAGTACAAAGAGGGAAAGTGCTCATAGAAGCTGATATCTCCACATATTTTTCAGATATCAAATTGATGTTTTTTCCAAAGAAAAAATGATGTTGATGATATCCTAAACTTCTACTCGCCTATGTTGCATTTGCACCAATCCTTTCTAATTGGTGCGTGCAAAGACACAGGTATCTTAATGCGTATTCCAATTCTATATTTTCTTTTTAATAAAAAAAATAAAAACTTTAGCAGCCATAACTGAAATTTTTCCCAGAGACCCATATCTATGTTGCATCAATTCAAGGGGGTCAGTCAAAATAGCAAAGTTGATATCAATATATAAATTATTGATGTACGTGGCTATGATTTATCTTTACTCTTTTGAAAGTGCAGCTCCTTCCATTCACAGCCCCTCAAAACTAGTTGTCATAAATAAGAAAATCCATTGCTTAGAATATCATGCAACTTGGTGCTTTATATAAGGCATATTAAGTCAATTCATAACAGTCAAAATATAATGAATAAGACAATTAAGGAAACAAGGGCGGCTTATTGGTGGATTACCCATTAGCCCAGGCAAATAGCATCGGAACACTTATGGCACCAAAAAAAATAACAAAAATTAAAAGGTTGTATTTTAATTGAAAACTTTAAAGATGTATTGTATTATATTATATACAAATCCACCACAACTACCACCATTGGAATCTATGCTACAAACAATATGAACCAGTGTCAAGCATGACTACACCAAACATTAGAGAAGGAAAATATTAAAAAAAATTAATGGGGTGTTTTTTATCCAATTTTTGAAAAGTTCCTTTGGAAAAGTTATATAAGTTGTAACTTTTGTTACACTTATGGAAACTTTTGAAGAAGCTATGAATTAAGACTTCTAAGAAAAACAAAGAGCAACTAATAAAGAACCTCAATAAGCCTTTTAGAAAGATTTTTGGAGAAATTTTATTTATATCTTTTTCCAAAAGTAGTTTCAAAAGTTATCCCAGACAGGCCCCAGGCACCATAAAGTCAATGGCTTCCCTGCCAATACCATCAAAAAATTGCAACCCCCCATTCCTGGGAAGCCTAAACTGTTGAAGCAAAACCTCACATTGAACACCCCAATCTCAATGCCTTCTTGACCGACTGGCATCAAATGCATGGATGACGCATATTCAAGAATCCAAACCCCCGGAAATTTATACCCATGCCAATAACAAGCATTCCTTAGGGGAAAAAAACCTCTCATGGACATCATTTATGCACGTAAAGCTACTAGCTGCTGCACCCAGCCATATAATGTCTATAAGGCATCCACAAACCACTATATACATATATACACAAGCAAGCAATCCACATATGTGCACATGTATGCGTGCATGTTAACATATGTAGTTATGTGCATAGCTAAGTACAAGTCACTTGTCTCCATCCCATGGACGAAAATATTGGCATCAATATCAGTCGTAGCCATATCGGTTTTGAATAGATCAGATAATACGTCTTTGCATTTGATATAATGGACAATGAGTCTCTGCGTTATATATATTGGACATTGTTTAAGAATTGTAAGATGACGGGCAAATATTGGCTAGTATATTGCCAATATGGCAAAAAATTGTGATTTTGCTACAGTGTCGGGAAATATAAATATCTAAAGAGATGATATCGATATGCATCGGCCTATGTTTTTTACCTTCCTCCATCCACCAAAGCAACTGCTACCATCACTAGAGTCTCCCTCTTAATTCGCCAACCCCCACCACCACACCAAGATCAAGAAACAATTCAATAAAATGAAAAACCACAAATTCGTTGCCTTCCATTTCCACTGTCATTCAATGAACACTCCATACCTGATAAAAAGCAAATGGCTAGAACTCTAAATCAATTGTCAACTTACAAGCAATCTGTGAGGTCCCCCTAATCTCCAAATTGGCATCACCCACACACCTGAAGCCACCAGCTGCTGTGCTAATCCCACAAAGCTGCTGAAACTCCAACAACATCCAACTTCAAACCTTTTCCCCACCAAACGGGACACTCAAATTTTTCCAAACATCCTTCAAATAAGAGTACCCTGATGCGGAAATAGAAACCGTAAAACAGGAATCTTTGATTTAAATAATGCATCACCTGAGTCCATGCTAAGCCCTAAATTTGGTTTCATACATTCTCAACGGCATAGTGACCAGACATATGATAGAATCCTCAACACATTACAAGAAGCACAAGTATGGAAACCATCACAACCACGCATTAAAACAATGGCATTGGTATTGCTCATGGCCATGTCAATTTTGGCCACAGATGTCACGGACAAAAAAAATCCATGACCCCATTAAAGCTAATTATATACTAAAATTAAACCATATTGAATCATAGAGTAACATATTTAAAGAATTTTCGTTAATTTCATCAGAATCAAGCTTGATGGATTATTTATCTAGGCCATTGAAAAAAAATATTCTAAAACTTTTTATCTATGCATATTTTATGCCTCACAAAACATGTAAATTTAGGTTTATTACAAGATTTTGGTATATAATACACACAAGCATGTCAATATAGGCTTCTTAGAAGAATTGAGTATATGTATACATACATATATATATTTATATAAAAAAGCATTTGGATTGAAGCTTTCAATAGCGAAATAAAGCCAAAACAAAAGGCCTACATGTCGTCTGTGAATCTCGATATCACTAGTATTGAGACATCAAGATATATTCCCAGCATTAGGAAATATCAGTATCGATACTAATACCGATACATATTGACCAATGTTTTAAATATCATTCAATATTCACAACCTACACAATCAAATTGCAATCTTTGGCAACTAGGAACATTATGGGATTTTAAAAACTAGGAAGTGTGTAAGACTGAATCAGGCAACAAATCTTCAAAATTCTCAAGGGATCAACCATAGAAAAGAAAAGACTAATAATTGATCATTGAAAACATTATAATGCCCTAACCATAAAATTGTTAGGCATACTATACTTCTTCATTTGAATTAATTGTTCTCTGTTTCCACTTTAGAGTTGAACTGCATATTACCAACAATGATTATTCTACAATCAACACATGCAAACACACACACACACACACACCTGCAGAGTACTGATATTAAAGTCAACAGGACCAGGGTCTGGAGGTGGCACACCAACATTCTTAATTTCGTGCTTCACATCCTGAAAAAAGCAAATCAATTAGCACGTTACAGATAAAAGACTCCCTCATGAGAAAGAGGATCATTCCCAAACCAGAACCTTATTTGTAAATTACCTCATATTCAAGGTATGGAGATCGCAGATTATCTATCATAGCATCAAATCGGATAGCTTCGTTGTCCTTGACATGCGACGGATGGTAATCTGAATGAGGAATTACTGGGTCAGTTCCAACAGAACTAATCAATTCCTTCTCGCCGTATTCACTGTAAATAGTGTGGGAATCCACATGGCTTGATTGAATTCTCTCAGTTGTCAGATGTGTGAATTGGTAAGATCCAGAAGCTTCTTCAACTTTGGCAAGTCCAGATGAAAAAACAGGATCATTTTGATCAATAAAAGAAACATCATTCCGATCAGAGTCATCTTTGGCTAGCTTCCGAAAGAAAGACCAATGCTTGGGTTCATGATTCTCGACATTCATGCTTAATCCAGCCCCATCTTGCTGTAGTGGACTAATTCCAGAAGAATCCTCGTCAAGTATAGCTTTGGAGAATATGTCTGATATGAAGTCACGAGGGAACCGATCATTGATATCAATTACAATATCTACCTGATCCGGTCTGGAAACACCCGTGGTATTAATTTCGAGGTGAGAAATTGGATCTTGATGCTTGCCTTGAGCCACTAGGGTCGCAGCCGGAAATTTGGATCCAATCATTTCATTGACCAGACGTTGCTTACTGTCTTCTTTTATGCAGGTAGATTGAGAGTTGCACTTTACAAATTCATTTTCAAAAAGAGAACCTTCTTTATCACCAGGGATAAAAACTTCCTCCTTTGACTTGGAGTCTGACATTTCTTGCCAAGGTTTTGGGATTTGTTGGCCCTCTCCAGCACCATCAATCATTTCATAATCAGTGTGCAATGGGTTTCCAGTGGAGAACTGTCCAGACTGGGGTGCCAGATTTCCGTCATGTGAAGCCTCTGCAACAAAATCTTGCTGTCCAACACTAGAACGCGAGTGAGAAATGAGAAACTTTGAATCGAGGGAATCATCAGACTTTGATAGCCTGTTTAGCAACTCTGCCTGCAACCTCGGAATTCTCTCCGAGTAATAGATCCTCTGAGGAGGCATAGGAGATTCAATGTGGCTCATGTCAAATGCATCAGACTCAAAGGCAGCATAATCAGTGGGTAATGCACTATCACATGGATAAGAGTTTTCCTCGCTAATAGCTTTAGGAACCTGTGCCAGAGTGTAAGCTTCAGATGGCAAAAGGCCCTGCGTAGATCCCTGATGCTTTCTTTCACTTCTAGGAGGCAATCCTAGGAAGTCCTTCAACGGTGTAGATGTGACACCAGATGCTGTTACACCTTCAGCTACAGAAATATCCATCATATTATTGTCATTTGGCTTTAAAGGAAACTGATAATTATTTTTCATGGGTTGAACTTTGTTAGATAGATTCTCTTGTTGGACTGAACTATCATCCTTCATTTTCACTTCCATTACTAAACTTTCTGACTCATTTAATTTGGAATCACCATTGAGCTGTGCTTCAGTCAATTTTCTTTCATTGGTCATCAGCGCAAGGAGAGATGCTGGAATAGTACTTTCTCCCAAAGGAGAGTGACTAGGGGGATGCAAATCCTTCCCTTGATGCAACTGGTACCCTCGTCCTTCAAGGTGTTTCATATGGCCAAGCTGCGCGTAGATTTGACCAGAATTAGAGGAAGCAGATAAAATTGGTTGAGAAGATTGAAGTGTTGATGAAGAGGTAACAATTCCTGTCAATGGTGAACTGGTGACACTAACTGGCCCAGTTGCAACTCCAGGCATTCCCCTTTCAGCAGTCTGAGATGCTAACTCATCTAAATTATTTGCTGAAGAGCTTGCTAAATCATGCGACCCTGAGTTGTTTCTTGCTCCTAGCTCAATACCATTGACAGCAACAACATACTGGATCTCAGAATCTATGTCCACACTATGAAAACTATAATGAGCATCATCCGTATCACTTGAGGTAAATAGAAACATCCTAAGTTTCTTTGACCCTTCAACATCTCCCAGAATGTTACATTCTTCCATCATATTCTGCAAATCCTCATCACTTGAGACAGATACCAATGCATCAAGATCCTCCCCTGGAAGTTGATATTTTACTGTATGAGGTTGGTTTAATATACTCATGGTTCTCTGCTGAAGCTCCTGCCAAGAGACGTCCTTGCTTATGCGCATGATGCGTGTTTCACCACCAACATATCTAAGCTTTCCATCACTAGGTCGGGGTAAAATTTTGCCACCAAAGCTGCAGAGAATCTTTATCTTCATTGAGGAGCTATCTGAGGTTCCAGAAGAGGCATAACCAGAAAAACTCTTCTGCATTGAATGCACTGATCCAAAGTTAGTTTTGTCATCGTAAAAAGAATCCTTTCTCTCAACATCCTTGGGTCCTTTTTCTACCAGTGTGAGCATAGATATATCTGAACCACTTTCAGACTCTGTACGAGTGATGCCTAAGGTGCCCTTAATCTCCCTATTGCTTGCGGCATAATTTGTATCACCAACAGTTCTCTGAATGGCTTGTTTGCGTGGAAGAACTCGATCCCGCATAAATTCAAGAGCAAACTCCTCCCCGGTCTGTATGGAATAATTAAGGACAGGCTTAACTTCTGGTGGGCGGAAGTCTTGAGGTGTTGTATCCATGTTTATGCAGCCCGTAGCATCTTGCATGAACCTCATGGAAACAGGATGACGACCTTCATTTCCTTGCAGCGCAGAATTGCGGGAAAATTGATTGTATTCTTTCGATTGTTCCATTGCATAAACGTCTGGATTTCTCCAAATTTATACATCCTCAATGGGGACTGATCCCCATTCCATAATACCACGACGATTGCGTAATCCCATATAAGAGCTTACGATATATAAATCCGCAAATTCACTCCACCACAGCACTAGTAATACATCATGAGAGGCATTGAGATTTTAATTAAAAAAACTAAAACCTTGGGTTCTTCCCATCACTATATATTAGAACTCATACAACGGAAGTGTAATTACAGAAGCAGTTCACTGAAATATAATCAAAAGATGGAAAGAATATTATGTCAGTAACATATTCTTCATTCCACAATTAGAAAATAGAAAAAGAGAAAAGTGGATAGCTCTGTGCACCATGAATACAACCAAGGAAAACGAAAAGGTAAACCTCAAGCAACAATAAACAAATTCTACCATTTTTCAAGAAAACTGTCGGAAAGATGTCAAAAACCAAAGCAAGCAATGGCAGCACTCTTCTTCAATCAGATTATTCTAGTTTTCAGCTTTCAACCTTTACAAGTAGAGAAAAAGTTTTGACACCTAAATTTGAAACCAACAGACTGTCCCACCAATAATTTTGGGGTATTCATACCAACTGCCACCATTGAACATGTTTCAACTAAACTTCCTTGACCTTCCAGCTACCCGCCCCCAAAAAAGGCATAGAAACAAGTCAAAACAAGGGTCCCCCATGTAAGTAATTCAGCTAATACATGAAATAATTCAGACGAAAATCTTTATAAACTTGGCTCAACGTTAACCATTTGTACAAAATCAACAAATTAATGCACTCGTAAAGAAGGATTCACATTCACTATTCCAGGAATTTTCTTTTTCATTTTTTTTGGGGCAAAGCTTATTAGAATCTAGTACATCCCTACTTACAAAAGTTGGAATACTGATGCTATCTTCATATCAAACAGTCCTAGTACCCAAAGCATCGTAGAAAATTCAACTATAATGGGACATACAAAAATAATAATAATAAATTGTCATTGAACATAAAAAACATCACAGATCAATTCCGACAACCTCTTAAAGAAGTGATTGAGAATAAAGAAAAGTGCCTGAAAATCCGTAAGTACCAATAACAGGAAATACCAGAAAAGAAAATAGGCATGCGCCCCCTTGCAACGAAAACATATAAAAAGAGTAGCGATGGTGATATTTATGGACCTCGTAACTTCAAGTGGATTCACATGCAATGTTAGCGGGCTTTTACCTGAAACCGCAGCAAATTAGTGCACTTCGCTCATGGAGTGCCTTTTAGCACGATATATTCGGCAGAATTGAATGAAGCAGCCATTTCCGGAAGGTGATTTCCATGGAAATCCAAGAAAGCCCGTCCTCTCCTCCCGGTCGCTCTGTCGGGTGCTGGTTTTCTGCGTAGCTTCTGCGAATTTCAAAGCTTCCAGAGGTGATTACAAAATTATCTCTCTCTCTCTCTCTCTTCTCTAACACCATTTGATTAAGCAATAACGAAGAGATGTCACCTTTGATTATTGCCGTTCACTTACCCTTACTTTCTCCCACAAATAGTATCAGTCTTTTTTCTTTTTTTTTTTTATAAAGAATTTTAGCCCTTGACTTCCAAGCCTAGACCAAAATTCTATATATAAAAAATTTCTATTAAACAAAAATCCTTCACACAAAGTGCACACACTCACCCACACCTATGCACAGCCACACTCGTTACACACCCCCATTACACACACACACACGGCTGCACACCCAACCGTTCACACCCACACACAATATACATATATATTTAATCATCAATTCCCCCATCCCTCACGACGCCATCGACCAGAGCACGAAGCTCTGTTTTTCCTCAATTTCAGATTCATGTCTAACAAGGCTAATCCTCACCAATTCAAAGCAAATTAACACACTAATAACACCAACAACAAGGATTATGGTGTTCATGAGAGAAAAGAGGAATTAATTTGCAGAGAAGGAGAAATTTACTTACGATTGGAGAAAATAATGAAGTAAGAGGAATCACTTGCAACAGAGAAGAATGACATTAAAACGGATTCACTTGCCTGATTACTCGGTCCTTGAACACGGCTAGGGTTGAAGCGGCATTGGCTTCCGCTCAACAGCAACGGCGACGGCGGCGACAACAAGTCACAGCGACGGCAGCAACAATCGCCCACGGCCACGGCAGTAAGACCACAGAACGAAACGCCTCGGTGCTGAACAGCGCCTTACTCTCCCTTCCTCTCCCCGCATTCTTCCTGGACTGGGTATAAATAAACCCATGGAGTGGAGATCGTGGAAAGACAGACGGAATCAAACGGTTGAAACGGGACAATTTGTCAGGATTTTCTAGCTGAAGATTTGAATGGCAAATGTATGAGGCCGTTGCGAGAGAGAAAGAGAGAGAGAGAACCAGACCAGAGAGAGAGCCAAACAGGAGAGATGAAGGGGTTTGTTAAGGAAGAAGATTCAGAGAGTGAAGGAGAGATATGGGGTGAGGAAATTATATATTAATTATAATAACGTTTATTATTATTA
>JAODPA010088054.1:0-24368 GCA_025585075.1 Nepenthes mirabilis
TTCCAGATGTCAGAAGGGCGCAGGTCCTTTCTCGTATCTGGATGGTGGGAAGGCAGTGAATGTGTGTAAAGACCCGTTCATTGCCTAGGAGTTGGATTGCGTTTGAGAATTTGGCTGCTGGGAATCAGAGTTTGTTTCTCAGAGCACTTAGGGTTTTCTATCTCAGTCTAAGCTTGAAGAAAGGATGTCTGAAAGCCTCCAAGAAGACGTGTATGAGAGCGTGTTTGGAAGCCTGTTTGAAAACGTTGCCAGTATGGAGGAAAGCCTGTAACACAGCATGCCCTGGATGGTGAATCCAGGGCCTCTTTTATGGCCAAGATGGTGATCTTCCTCCTTTGGAAGGAGGGATCGTCCCAGTGATCTGCTGCCAGCCTTCCTTTTGGAGGCTGATGCCAGTTGCTCAATTATGGATGATTGTTTCCTTCTGAGGCGGTCAACCACTTTCCAAGTTTACTTCTTTCCTTCCTAGCATGTTACCGTTGAGGTTTCTTGGCTGGCAAGGAGTTGGGGAAATCTGGCGCCTTCCTTATTTGAAGGGCGCCAATCTTGTTGATACTGAGATCGTGGAATATCCTTGGAGGATCGTGGCTGACCTTTTTATGACTGATGGGCCTAAACGGGTCAGGCCCGTTACTGTTGGAAGGCTTCTTGGGGCCCAATGTGCAAAGTGCGGACGGTCAACGCTTGGGTTGACCGCCTGCGTGCTTGTTGGCCGCCCTTATGAAAGGCGCCCGTCGTTGGCCTCCATATGGGCCATGGGCGTGAGTGAGTCAGGCCCATTACTGTAGAAGGGCCTTGTTTGGGCCCAGCATGTAGGAAGCGGACGGTCAACGCCTGATTTGACCGTCAGTATGTTGGCCGCCTTCATGGAGAGCGGCGGCGATCCACTGATGGGCTGTGGGCCATAATGGAATAGGCCCATCACGGTCGCAAGGCCTCTAGAGGCCCAACAAACTGATCAACGCCGAGTTGACCGTTTGTGAGTAAGTTGGCCGCCAGGACGGTCAACGTCAACGTTGATCGTCTTTGAGCCTTCTAGTTCCTGAGCCCATCTTCTTACTGGGCCGTCAGAAATGTTGACTGGCCTTTCTGGGCTTCCGTTGACCTTTCCTTGGGCCAGCCCATTATTGGTGTACTCATCACTAGCCCCCCATACTGGTGGTCAGATTTCTAGCCTTCAGCATGTTCATGATGGGATGTTTTTTCTTACTTTGAGAATCCTGTGGAAACTTATAAAAGCATGAAGGAGGGCTTGATCGAAATTGTTGACCATTTTGGCCAATTCCGGTGTTCCAGAATTGTTGACCGTCCTGATCAATTCCGGAGTACCAGAATTGTTGACCGTCCTGGTCAATTCCGGAGTACCAGAATTGTTGACCGTCCTTATCAATTCCGGTGTTCCAGAATTGTTGACCGCCCTGGTCAATTCCGGAGTACCAGAATTGTTGACCGTCCTGGTCAATTCTGGGAATGATTTCTGCCAGCTTTCAGCCGGACAGCAAGGCAGAAAATGACACGTGTCCTTCCTTGGTTGGGAGGAGATCCGGGTCATTAATGCGCCAGAGATCCGTCCTTTGGCAGGGTCAAGTAGAGTGGCGACACGTGGCAATCCTGACGGTGCCATTAATGAGGTGCATCGTGCTGGAGTCCCGCCCTTTGGCTGGATCAAATGAGGAGGTGACGCATGGCAGGATTGACGGTTTCCTTTGCAAACTTGGCGCTTAAGTCTTCCTTCCGTTTTCGTTTGAAATCAGTTACGCCTCCAAACCCTTCGTCTTCCTCATTCTCGTTTCCCAGCTAAGTCCTTCAAAAAACCCTAAAGCCTTTTCCGATTATGGCTTCCGTAGCGGATTTCTCATCTGACTTGCGGGAGAATGATATTAAGGCTTTGTGCGTCGAGTTCGACATTCCGAAAGAGATGGCCTGGAGGGTTCCGGGCATGGATGATAAAGCCTCTTTCCCACCGGAGGGGTATATTACTGTCTACGAGGCCCACCTGAGAAGCGGACTCCGTCTGCCCTTGCCGGAGGAACTCGAAGCGATCATGAAGGCTTTGCGAGTTCCCATCGCCCAGCTCCATGCCAATGCAGTGAGGTATCTCTGTACTTTGTGCATTTTTGCTCGAAAGTTTGGCAAAAAGTTTAGGATGACGGGCGTTAGGGTTGTATTTAAAGTAATTCAGGGGGGTGAGTGGATATCGCTCACTCCTCGTGCCGGAATAAAAATTAGCTCGGCCATCCACGATTCGTTGAAGAACTGGAAAAATCGGTTCTTCTTCGTGAAGGTGGGAGACAAGTGGCCTATCGCACGGGACTGGGGCACGATCCCGGACGTCTACTTTGGGACGCCGTCTCTGACGGATTCGTCTTCTTATGAGTGGCTGCTCGACGGGATAAAGAAGAACCCGGACGACTTTAAGCGGGACTTTCTGGTCTCCCGAATGGAGTCCAAGAAAGTCAACTGGGGGCCGCCGTCTTTAGTTCAGAGGCCGCTCCCTCCGATTAAAAAGTTGAGGCCTGATGTCTCAAAGGAGCTGATTATCCGTCCTATGTCTTCGGAGGAAGCTGCTGAGAGGGCGGCTGCTACGCCCTCTTCATCCCCGTCGCAGATTGATCTCGTGGCTACCGGGATTTGCTGCGGTCCCGGTAGCACTTCTGGAGCGGAGAGATCCGTTGAGGACAGGCCGACGGATATCGGAGGAGTCATTCTGGCCCAACCTGCAGTGAAGGTGGTCCCAAGTGCTGCCTGGATGGAATCGGCGGAGGAGCCAGCTCGCGATGTGCCCGGGGGTTCGCGCGTTCATACTGTGGAGCCGTCGACGAGGGCTGATCCTCCAGTAGCTGTTCTAAGGGCAGCCAGGAAGAAAAAGCCCGCCACGACTACTCCAGTGGCTGCAGGAGAGGAGCCCGCCGCTGCCGTCGAGGACGATGAGTTTTTGGACCACCTTTTGGATGAGGCAGCGGCGTGTTCGGCGTGAGAGAATGTTCCCGACTCGACACCTCCGATTCCACCGTCGGCTGGGCCTGGCCTGGAGTCCAGACCTGTGAGGTCCTACTGGAAGACCTACGAGGTATGACCCTTGCAGCTGCTTCCTTGTATTCCTTCCTTATGTTTATAAGCTCATGCTTTGCTTTGATCCTGTGCAGCCAAGAAGAATGGCCTCAGTTATCTCCCGGAAAATGGAACAGCGCGATCGCATCATTGCGGAACGGGAGGCTGAGATAGCCTGGCTAGACGCCAAGCTGGCCGCCTCAGGAGGAGAGCTTCGTGAGCAGACAGCTGCTCTTGAGGCTGTTATGGCGGGAGTGGAGACTGAGAACGCCGAACTGAAGGCGGAGGTGGCTGAGCTGAAAACGGAGGTTGCTCGTTTAAAGGAGGAGGATGATCGAAATAAAACGAGCATCAAACGCCTCACAGATCGAGCTGCTGCCGCAGAAAGCGAGCTGGGTACTCGGATGACCCTCCATGAGGTTGGCGGCGCACTACACGCTCGGCTGCTGGATGGGCTCAACATTGGACGCCATGTCGCGCGGTTGGTTGTTCCTGATTTCCCGGTGGAGTTTATTAATCAAAGAAACCGCGCGGCGCTGCGTAAGGAAGACCTGCAGAGAGAGCCCCGTGACAGCTAGGGTGGTCCGCCAGCCTTGTAGCTTTTTGTACTCTTTTTTTTTTAGTATGTAAATTGTAACATACTTAATGAAATGGAAATTCTTTCTCAGTCCAGTGTCCATCGCCTTTTATTGCTTTGTGTTTGTTGTTTGCATGAGTCGGTGCATGGGGCGGCCAACTTAGTTGGCCGGCGACCGTTACTTGATTGCCTAAGGAGCTGAGCCCCCAAGCTTGGCAGGTGGTTGCATTAACCAACCTTGCGGTGCTGTCCAAGTGAGAACTTGGGCAGTCAGTGTCAGAGAAGGAACGCTTCTCGTTTATTGTTTAACCACGCTGCCCTTTCATAAAGGAGGTTGGTGCGTGGGGTAGCCAACTTGGTTGGCTGGCTGTCTAAGGAGTAGATCCTTAAGTTGAGCAGGCGGTTGTAAGAACCAGCCTGGTGGCACCGTTCAAGTGAAGACTTGGGCTGCCAATACTGGAGAAGAAATGCTTCTCCCTTCGACCGTCGTTGACTGACGTTGCTGCTCCCCGAAAAGAGGTCGTCGCGTGTGCCATTCTTGCCCCCTAAGGTTTTTAGACCGCTATGGGCCACTTGGATGACCAAGGTTTAGTACGACCGCTATTGGGCCGCTCGGATGACCGAGGTTTCAGACCGCTTATGGGCCACTTGGATGACCAAGGTTTTAGACCGCTCATGGGCCACCTGGATGACCAGGGTTTCAGACCGCTCGTGGGCCACCTAGATGACTAGGGTTTAGGACCGCTCGTGGGCCACCTAGATGACTAGGGTTTAGGACCGCTTATGGGCCACCTGGATGACCAGGGTTTTAGACCACTTTTTGGGCCACCTAGATGACTAGGGTTTAACGAGAGGGTGAAGACCCTCCCGACTTAGGGGCAGTCTAGGTCGGGTGGATACCTGCAAAGCAAACGCAGTTCATAGGTCCTAGGATTCTATATGCTAAGTAAACTCCCATTTTTTCAAAGTAAAAAACAAGCACACGAATGAATGCACAGGATCGAGTAAGTGCGTACCTGGGTTCCCTACTGGAAGTAGCGCTTCAGGTGGGTTGCGTTCCACGTTCGTGGGACCAACTTTCCGTCCTGGTTCCAGAGTTTGTATGCTCCATTGCGCAGGACGGCGGAGACAAGAAAAGGTCCCTCCCAGTTGGGAGAGAGCTTGTTTCGGCCGGCCAGCTTGCCTGTGGCCTCGATACCTTGCAGGACCAAGTCCCCAACGTCGAATTGCCGGGCTTTCACCTTTTTATTGTAGTATCGGGCAACTCGGTGTTGGTACGCTGCTGTCCGTATTCTGGCGGCGTCGCGGGCTTCCTCTAGTAAGTCCAAGTGCTCCCTGATTTTCTGGGAGTTGGTCTGTGGGTCAAAGGATTCCACCCTGAGACTTGGGAGCCCGATTTCAACAGGAATTACCGCTTCAGTCCCGTAACATAGGCTGAAGGGCGTCTCGCGCGTTGGTTCCTTCGGGGTTGTACGATAAGACCAGAGGACGGATGGGAGCTCGTCAGCCCAGGAGCCCCCAGCGTCCTCCAACTTAGTCTTTAACCCGTGGAGTAGCGTACGGTTTGTGACCTCCACCTGTCCGTTGGCCTGGGGGTATGCTACCGAAGTGTGGACCAGCTTGATTCCAAGGCTGGTGCAATACTTGGTGAAGCGTTTTCCCGAAAATTGGGTCCCGTTATCGGTCACCACGACCTCTGGGACGCCAAATCTGCAGACAATGCTCTGGCGAAGGAACTCTAGAGCATTGTGTTCTGTGATCTTTGCAAGCGGGGCAGCCTCGACCCACTTGGTGAAGTAGTCGATGCCCGCTATGATGAATTTTCTTTGTCCCGTGGCAATGGGAAATGGGCCGAGAATGTCAAGCCCCCATTGCGCGAAGGGCCACGGGGCCTGAAGGGACTTCAAGTCTGCGGACGGCTGGTGATGGAGGTTGCCATGAAGCTGGCAGCTCTCACATTTCTTAACAAACTCTAGCGCGTCCTTTTTCATTGAGGGCCAGTAGTAGCCCTGCCGCATAATTTTGAAGGCTAGGTTCTTCCCGCCTACGTGTGATCCACAGATCCCGAGGTGAACTTCGCCCAGCGCGTAGTCAGCCTCCTCGGGAGATAGACAGCGGAGGTACGGAGTTGAGTATCCGCGGCGATACAACCGCCCATCAACTACGGTGTACCAGCCAGCTGTCTTTTTAACCTGCTTGGCCCTTTCAGTGTCCTCCGGAAGTGATCCGTCGGCCAAGTATTTAAGGTAAGGAGTCATCCAGTTTTCCGTCTCGGAAATCTGCATGGCCTCCTGTTTCTCTATGCTAGGAGCGTTCAAGATCTCCCGCATGTCCCTCAAATACTGTTCAGGGTTCTCGGCAGCAGCTGCTCTAGCCAGCCGGTCCGCCTTCCAATTCTCGATTCGGGGAATGTTAACCAGGGTCAGCTTGCCGAAGCCCTAGATGGCCTCCTTTGCTTTTGCCAGGTACCTGGCCAAGGAAGGGTTGTTCGCTTCGAAGCCCCCATTGACCTGGTTGACGATTAATTCGGAGTCGCTGTGGACTGCCAACCTCTTGGCAGAGCACTCCTTTGCCAATCGCAAGCCAGCCAGTAGGGCTTCGTACTCAGCGACGTTGTTGGTCGCTGGGAAATCAAGTTTCAGGGAATACTTGATCTCAAATCCGTCAGGGGTCGTTAAGATCACCCCTGCTCCACAGCCGCTGTCAGTGGACGATCCATCCACGTGGAGTGCCCATTCTGGGGCCTCACTGGGCTGTTCTTCGCTTTCTGCGGGCTGTTCCTCTTGAACTGGTGTTGTGGTCTCAACAATGAAGTCGGCCAGAGCCTGTGCCTTTATGGCAGGTCTGGGCCTGAACTCGATGTCGAACTCACCCAATTCTATGGCCCACTTTACCAATCGTCCCGAAACGTCGGGCTTTTGGAGTATGCCTTTCAGTGGCTGGTCCGTGAGGACCACTACGCGATGCGCCTGAAAGTATGGCCGTAATTTTCGCGCTGCGAAGATAAGTGCCAGTGCCATTTTTTCAGCACGTGGGTAGCGAATTTCTGGGCCGGTCAACGTTTTGCTCACGTAATATACCGGCTGCTGGATATCGGACCCCTGGCGCACAAGGACAGAGCTGAGGGATGCTTCCGATACTGCCAAGTAAAGGTACAGCTCCTCTCCGTCTTTGGGTGATGCTAACAACGGTGGGCTGGCCAGATACTGCTTCAACTCATCGAAGGCGGTCTGGCAGTCAGCCGTCCACTGGAATCCGTTAGACTTTGTCCCTCTTAAGGCTTTAAAGAAGGGCTGGTACTTGTCTCCAGACTTCGCGAGGAAGCGGGACAGAGCAGCCAGCCGCCCAGTCAATCGCTGGACGTCTTTTACGTTTCTCGGGGGAGCCATGTCAGCCAGGGCCTTAATCTTTTCTGGGTTTGCCTCGATCCCTCGCTGAGAGACGATGAAACCCAAGAACTTCCCCGAGGCTACCCCGAAGACACACTTGGCTGGATTTAGTTTCATTTGGTGCTGGCGGAGCACCCCAAATGACTCTTCCAGGTCTCGTATGTGGTCGCTCGTGACTCTGCTCTTCACGAGCATGTCGTCGACGTAGACCTCCATGTTGCGACCGATTTGCTTTTCGAACATCTTGTTCACTAGTCGCTGGTAGGTGGCTCCAGCGTTCTTTAACCCGAAGGGCATGACCCTATAGCAATAGGTGCCCTGGTCCGTCATGAACGAGGTATGCTCCTCGTCTTCTGGACTCATTCTGATCTGGTTGTAGCCCGAGTAAGCGTCCATGAAGCTTAGCAGCTCATGCCCTGCCGTGGAGTCAACCAGCAG
Source organism: Nepenthes mirabilis (assembly GCA_025585075.1). Lineage (NCBI taxonomy): Eukaryota > Viridiplantae > Streptophyta > Magnoliopsida > Caryophyllales > Nepenthaceae > Nepenthes > Nepenthes mirabilis. The sequence continues at coordinate 7,456 of JAODPA010088054.1, forward strand.
GTCGATCCGGGGCAAGGGAAAACTGTCTTTCGGGCAGGCCTTGTTGACGTCGGTAAAATCGACGCACATTCGCCATTTTCCGTTGCTCTTTTTGACCAGGACGACGTTTGAGAGCCAATCCGGGTACTGGACTTCCCTAATGAAGCCTGCGTCCAGCAGCTTCTTCACCTCCTCTCGGATGGCGATCAGTTTTTCGACGGAGTGATTCCTCCGCTTTTGTCTTACCGGCTTTCGGTCTGGGTCAAGGCCCAGCTTGTGGACCATCACCTCAGCTGAAATCCCGGGCATGTCTGCGGGAGTCCAGGCAAATAGGTCTGCGTTCCTTCGTAGGAACGCGATCAATTCATCGCGTAGCGGCCCGGTGAGTGAGCCGCCAATCTGGACACACTTATCCGGTTCCCCCGGGTCCAGTGGGACCAGATCCGTGGCTTCACCAGGCTGCGCCTGCTGCAAGGTGGTCTCGTCTCGGTGATCGAGTTCTCCCACCGAGGCAGTTCTGCCACTAGGGGCAATCTGGGCCATGTAACAGGTCCGTCCAGTGACCTGATCTCCCAGAACTTCTCCAACGCCGTAGGGCGTTGGGAATTTTATTTTTAGATGTGGAATTGACGTGACTGCCCCAAACGCCGTTAGGCACGGTCTGCCTAGTATCGCGTTGTACACAGAGGGCAGGTCTACCACTAGAAAGGTTAGCATATGACTTGCTGTTTTCGGGTAGGTGCCCAGGGTGACCTCCAGTTGGATTGTCCCTTGAACGGGCACCGGTTCATTGTCAAGGCCGTATAAAGGTCCTTCAGCAGGTTTTAGTTGATTCTTTTTTAGGCCTAATCTAAAGAACGCGTCCAAATAAAGCAAGTCTTTAGAGCTACCATTATCAATAAAGACTCGCTTCAGCTGGTAGTCCGAAGTACCATCTGAAACGAGTGCAGAAATTACAAGGGGGTCAGCATGGGGGGAGATTACATGGTTCGAATCACAGTCACTAAAGCTAATGGTGTTGTCTACTATGCGCTGCTTCTTCCTCCCAGTCTGCTGCTCCTTGCTGTCTTCTGGTCCCCTGGCAGGTCGGCTGGTGATCATGTTAACTACTCCTGCCGCAATCCGGTTCCGGGGAGGCGTCTGCTCCTGCCCCTCTTCATCAGCTGCTCCTGGGTTCTGTCCAGGTCCCTTGACGAATCGAGTGAGATGTCCTCTGCGAATCAGGTCTTCAATTTCCCTCTGCAGTGTCTTGCAGTCTTCGGTTGAGTGGCCAGCAGAGCGGTGGAAGTCACAGTACTTAGACTGATTTCCAGAGTCTTTTTTCAGTGTCTTTGGCCACTTCAGAAACTTTTCCCCATGGATCTGCATCAGGACATTGGAGTGCGTTCCGTCAAGGGTGTGAAGGTGGTGGGCCCGTAGTCTCTGCGTTCTAGGGCCCCAGTCCGGCGCTGTTTCTGGCGGCGGTGTTCTCCGGCAGCAAACTTTCTTTTTCCTTCTCCAGGGATTGGCCGAGGCCTATCCGCCCATTCTGGACGTTTTGCCTCGTTGGCCTCTTCAGCAGCAGTATAGGCCCTGGTAATGAATTCCGCCTCGCGGAATGTTTGGAAATTTTTATGGGCCAAGTGCTTGAAAAATTCTCCATAAATCAGCGCTGAGATGAAGTTGCCCAACTTCATCTCCTCAGTAATCCTGGGGATCCTTCTGGCCTCAGCCACGAAGCGATCCAGGAAGCGTCGTGGGTTCTCTCCCGGTTTCTGCTTTATGTGGGAGAGGTGTCACGGCTGTTTCTCTTCCCGTCTGCTCGATACATACTGAGCCAGGAAGAGGTCCGTGAGTTCACGGAAACTGCTAACAATGCCTGAAGGGAGATGGTGAAACCAGATTCTGGCGTCTCCCTTCAGCGTGAGCGGGAAGCAGCGGCACATCGCCGAGTCTTCTAGCCCTTGCAGACTTAGATGGGTGCGGAAGTGATCCAAGTGGTCAACCGGATCACTGCCCCCATCGTATAAGTCAAGGGACGGCATCTTGAACTTGGACGGTAGTGGACGACTCAAGATTTCTGCAGTGAAAGGCGATCTGTCCAAGTCAATGGCGCGCTCGTCATTCTGGAACACGTGGTTCCAGATTTGGTCCACTCGTGGATCGGCACGAGTGGCGTTTGCTGATCTCTTGGAGTTGAGAAAATTCCTCAACTCCGTCTTGTTTCCCGCGGGTTCAGCAGCCGGTCGGCTGCTGCCTCCTGTGGATCTGGCAGTCCTGGAGGCTTGCTCCTAGACTATGTGGTGGTCTTCTGCCCGAGAATATCACGGATTTCTCCGTTCTGGGCTGTCCGTCGGAGATATACTCCCGGAGCGTTCCATTGGCCTGTTCTGGCCAGGAACGCGGGAGGATGCTGGAGCCAGATTGTTTCCAGTTTTTCCGGCCCTCTTGGCCGGCTTCTTCTTCCTCTGGCCACCTTTCTTGGTGGCTGGAGCGGGAATAAGGGCTGGTGGAGCCGCTTGTTGTTGCTGTTCTTTCTGCTCACAGAGCAGTTGAAGCAGGCGATTGTTAGCCTGCATCTGCTCCACCAGTTGTTGAATGTAAGGCGGTGGAACTCCACCGGTGGCCCCGTTGACCAGGGCATCAGCAGCATGGCCCTGGTCGGGGTTAGCAGCATCTCTAGCGGGGTCGCTAGCCTGTGCTCTCGTGTTCACCATCGTTGAAGCAGAAGGTGACAGAGAGAGTTTGTGCAGATTCTTTGTGGTAGGCTTTTCGTAAGCGATTCCCACAGACGGCGCCAATGATGCGTACCTGGATCCGACTTCGAACAGATTCGAATTCTTCTTGATGGTTTGAACCGGCTCCGTTCACCGAGTACGAATCCTGCACACCACTAAAATAAACGAGAGGTCAGCGTTAACGGCGGGAGGTAATCCCACCGAAAACACTCCGACGCTCAAGTCAGTAAACCAGCCTTCAAAGGAAGGAACTGAAAGAGAATGAAAGCAATGGGCGAGGGGAATGTAGTGTCTTGTTCCAGATGTCAGAAGGGCGCAGGTCCTTTCTCGTATCTGGATGGTGGGAAGGCAGTGAACGTGTGTAAAGACCCGTTCGTTGCCTAGGAGTTGGATTGTGTTTGAGAATTTGGCTGCTGGGAATCAGAGCTTGTTTCTCAGAGCACTTAGGGTTTTCTGTCTCAGTCTAAGCTTGAAGAAAGGATGTCTGAAAGCCTCCAAGAAAACGTGTATGAGAGCGTGTTTGGAAGCCTGTTTGAAAGCGTTGCCAGTATGGAGGAAAGCGTGTAACAAAGCATGCCCTGGATGGTGAATCCAGGGCCTCTTTTATGGCCAAGATGGTGATCTTCCTCCTTTGGAAGGAGGGATCGTCCCAGTAATCTGCTGCCAGCCTTCCTTTAGGAGGCTGATGCCGGTTGCTCAATTGTGGAGGATTGTTTCCTTCTGAGGCGGTCAACCACTTCCCAAGTTTACTTCTTTCCTTCCCAGCATGTTACCGTTGAGGTTTTTTGGCTGGCAAGGAGTTGGGAAAATCTGGCGCCTTCCTTATTTGAAGGGCGTCAATCTCGTTGATATTGAGATCGTGGAATATCCTTGGATGATCATGGCTGACCTTTTTATGACTGATGGGCCTAAACGGGTTAGGCTCGTTACTGTTGGAAGGCTTCTTGGGGCCCAATGTGCAAAGCGTGGACGGTCAACGCATGGGTTGACCGCCTGCGTACTTGTTGGCCGCCCTTATGAAAGGCGCCCGTCGCTGGCCTCCATATGGGCCATGGACCTGAGTGAGTCAGGCCTATTATTGTAGAAGGGCCTTGTTTGGGCCCAGCATGTAGGAAGCGGACGGTCAACGCCTGAGTTGACCGTCAGTGTGTTGGCCGCCTTCCTGGAGAGCGGCGGCGATCCACTGATGGGCTGTGGGCCATAATGGAATAGGCCCATCACGGTCGCAAGGCCTCTAGAGGCCCAACAAACTAGTCAATGCCGAGTTGACCGTTTGTGAGTAAGTTGGCCACCAGGACGGTCAACGCCAACGTTGACCGTCTTTGGGCCTTCTAGTTCCTGAGCCCATCTTCTTACTAAGCCGTCAGAAATGTTGACTGGCCTTTCTGGGCTTCCGTTGACCTTTTCTTGGGCCAGCCCATTATTGGTATACCCATCAATTTTATAGGTGATAAAGTTTGAATAAGTCATTCTTAGTAAACTTTTCAAAAGGCAAAAAAAAACAAGAAAAAACAGATAGAATGATGGTAAGTGAACCGTACATGCCAACATACGAAATGCACAAAGTAAATAACGGAGGCATGCCACAGTTCATCAACTGGCATTGAAAGTAAGCGGCAATGACGAGTAGACGTCACGTACTGCACTGCTGTTGAGGCAGCGGAATTTGCCAGAAACTGAAGCTTCTTGAACATCACCGGTAGGATCAGCTGAGAATGGGCCCATCTACGTTTTTTTCTATTTCCTTCCATGTCTCAGTGCACAAAATAATTTTATAAAAAAATATATCAGAGGCATTACCAAAATAATTTCTATTCATCCACCTATTTATTTTGATGAGGGCTTGCCATTAATTTTGTGCGGTATTAAATTTACCTTAACGATCATATGAATTTTAGGATTATTTCTTGATTTTATCACAAAACAATCGCGGATAAATTTTAAAATTATTATTTTTTTATTTTGCTGCAGAGCAATTAGCGCACCACCTTTGAATATTTTCTATTTATTTATTTTTTTCATAATTTATCTGCCATTTTCCTTACAGAAAAAAAAAATCTCTAAAAAAATCTCAAAATGAATGGAATTTATAGACTGTCCCCCTTGCAAATACAAAGCTCCTTATATATGGATATAGTCTTCTGATGGGTATACCATCGCTGGACTGGCCCAACAGTCAAAGAATGCCCAAATAGCTTGTTCGACGGCCAATTTCAACGTTAGCCCAATAGGAGGTGAAAGCCCAAATCCTAAAAGGTTCAAACGCTCGCCCAACGGTCAACGCTAAGTTGATCGACTAAAGCACAGGCGGGCGGTCAACTAGCACATTGGACGGTTAACCTGTGTGTTGACTAGAATCACTGTGACAACAGGCCAAAAATAAAAAGGCTTTTTACGGGCTTGACCCACTTGAACCCACGACCCAACGGATGGCCAGCAACGGCTCTTTTCCTGACCAACGCCTTCCATAAACTCAGCCAACACCCAAAGAGGATATTGACAAAATCAGTGCTCTTCCCATAAGAAATGCACCAGATTTTTTTAATTTTTTGCCAATTGGGGCTCTCCAACGGTAGAGTGCATGAAAGGAAGGTGGGCAATTTTAAAAGCCGCTGACCGCCAGGAAATGAAGTAATTTCAGCAAATTAGGCAACTTGCGCCTTCCTACAAAAGGAAGGCCGCCCAAAATTGCGTAGAGGATCACACCTTCTAACCAAGGAAGATCACCCTGCCGCCATTTAAGTAAGTCCTAGAATCCTCATTTGAGACACATGCGAACGACCACTCACACAACACTAGCTACTGTACTCTCAACCACGCATCTCAGAACAATTTCATACTCTCTCTCTAAGCAAAGCCTCCTAACAGGCTGAGAGAAAGAATATCAATCAAAGGCATACAGGCGCTCCTATTATTGACAGACGCCTACTGCCTTCACCCACCAACTAGATTCAAGAGACAGCATTGCCTCTCTTTCATCTGGAAACCCACATACTCTCATACTCACCTTCTCAATTTTCGTTTACAGTTACCTTCCCAGATTTCGAAGGCTGTTTACTGATTTAAGTGTCGGAGTATTTTCGGTGGGATAATTTCTCGCTAACACACTGACCTCCTGTTCGTTTCAGTGGTGTGTATGATCCAAATTCAGTGAACGGAGCCGAAATTAGGACAAGCGGATCAGCCCGAATTTGTTCAAAGTTTGGATCCAAGGACGCATTATTGGCGCCGTTTGTAGGAAGCGCTTACAAAAGCGCCAACAACAATTCCTCACAAAGCTCTCTTTTCACTGCCAGATTCATCTGTAATGGTGAATACCAGAGCCCAAGCTAGCGATCCCGATAGAGATGCCACTTCTCCCGACCAGGACCATGCTGTTAGTATCCTGATCAACGAGACGACAGGCGGAGCGCCAACACCTTTCTTTCAGTGACTGATGGAGCAGATGCAGCCCAATAACCGTCTGCTTCAAATACTCTGCTCTTGACAAGAGTAGCCACAGCAGGTGGCTCCACCAGCAATTGTCCCTGCACCGGCCACCAGAAAAGGTGGCCAGAGGAAAAAGAAGCCTGCGAGAAGGCCCGAGAAGCTGACGAAAAATCAAATCTCAACCTCCTCGCGCGATTCAGGCTAGAACAGGCCTAAAGAGCACTTTAGGAGTACAACGCCAGGAGAAAGTCCGGAAAGAGGAAATTTTCAATACTCTCAGGCAGAAAATGGAGACTCAATCCAGAAGCGAACCTCCAGAATCGCCAGGTCCATTGGAGGCAGTAGCCGGCCGACTATTGAACCCTTCGGGGATAAAATAGAGTTGAGGGCTTACCTGGACCCTAAGAGATTTGCCAATGTTGCTCGCGCAGATTCACGGGTGGATAAGATTCGGGTGTTCAAGGACGATGAGCACGCTATTGACCTTGACAGATCTCCATTCACAGCGGAGATCCTAAATCGTCCACTACCCACCAAGTTCAAGATGCCTTCTCTTCACTCAAACGATGGGAACAGTGATCCAGTTGACCATTTAGATCACTTTTGCCTCCATCTGAGTCTACAAGGGTTGGAAGACTCAACAATTTGTCGCTGCTTCCCGCTCACGCTGAAGGGAGATGCCCGCATCTGGTTTCATCACCTCCCTTCAGGCACCATCAGTAGCTTTCGGGAGCTCACAGATCTCTTCCTGACTCAGTATGCCTCGAGCCGATGGGAAGAGAAGTAGCCATGGCACCTCTCCCACATAAAACAAAAGTCAGGAGAGAACCCACGAAAATTTCTAGACCGCTATGTGATAGAGGCCAGGCAGATTTTTCGGATCACAGAAAAGATAAAATTTGGCAGTTTCATCTCCGTGCTAACCAACAGCGACTTCTTCAACCACCTGGCCTACAAGAATCCCCAGAACTTCTTAGAGGCAGAGTCAATTACCCGGGCCTACGCAGCGGCGGAGGAGACCAATGAAGTGAAATGCCCAAAACAGGCAGATCAGCCTTACTCGTTTCCTGGAGAGGAAAAAAAAGATACAGCGGTGGTGATCACTCCCACCGAAAGAAGCACAGAATTGGGCCGCTAGAATACAGAGATTACGGGCCCACTAGCTTTACGCCCCTGACGGACACACGCTCAAATGTCCTCATGCAGATCCGCGGAAAAAAATTTTTGAAGTGGCCAAAACCACAGAAGGACACTGGAAACCAGTCGAAGTACTGCGACTTCTACCGTTCTGTTGGACATTCTACTGAAGATTGCAAGACGTTGCATAGGGAGATTGGGGAGCTGATTTACAGGGGCCACCTCACCAAGTTCGTCAAGGGACCTGGGCAAAATTCTGGAGCAGCTGGCGGAGAAGGGTAGGAGCCGTCTCTACCCCGAAATCGGGTTGCGATAAGGGTGATTAATATGGTCACCACCTGACCCGCCAAAAATCCAGCCGACGACAAAGAGCAGTAGACTGGGAGGAAGAAGCAGTGCACGGCAGACAACGCGATTAACTTCAATGATGATGATTTGAATCACATAATGTCCCCCTATGCTGAACCCTTGTTGTATCCGCACTCATTTCAGACGGTAGTGTCGACTACCAGTTAAAGCAAGTGTTTATTGATAATGGTAGTTCAAAGGGCTTGCTTTACCTGGATACATTCTTTAAACTAGGCCTAAAAAAGAACCAATTAAAACTTGTCGAAGGCCCATTGTATGGCCTTGACAACGAGCCAGTGCCCGTCCAATGGACAATCCAACTAGAGGTCACTTTGGGCACGTATCTAAAGACAGCGAGTCGAATACTCACCTTGGTGGTCGACCTGTCCGTCATTTATAACGCTATATTAGGCAGACCACGCTTAACAGCATTTGGGGTAGTCACCTCGATTCCAGACCTCAAGATGAAATTCCTGACGTCTTACGGTGTAGGAGAGGTATTAGGCGACTAAGTGACTGGGCGGACATGTTACATGTCTCAAATTGCCCCTAGTGGTACCATTAGAATGGTTGAAAAACTCGATCATCGAGACGAGATAACCCTGCAGCAAACATAGTTTGGCAAAATCATAGATCTAGTCCCACTGAACCCGAGGAACCGAAAAGGTGTGTACAGATCGGCGGCTCACTTGCCGGAACACTGCACAATAAATTGATCACGTTCCTACGACGGAACGTAGATATTTTTGCATGGACTCCAGCAGACATGCCTGGGATTCCAGCTGAGGTGATGGTCTGCAAGTTGGGGCTTGATCCTGACCGGAAGCCCGTTAAGCCGAATCGGAGAAACCACTCCGTAGAAAAGTTGATTGCCATCCGGGATGAGGTAAAAAAACTCATGGACGTAGGATTTATTAGAAAAGTCCACTACCCAGATTGGCTCTCTAACGTCATCCTGGTAAAGAAAAGTAATGGAAATGGCGGATATGCGTCAATTTCACCGATGTCAACAAAGCCTACCCAATGGATAGCTTTTCCTTACCCAGGATCAACCTGCTGGTTGACTGGACAGTCGGACATGAGCTACTAAGCTTCATAGATGTTTATTCAGGTTACAACCAGATCCAGATGAGTCCGAAGGATGAGGAGCACACCTCGTTCACGATGGATCAGGGCACCTATTACTAAAAGGTGATGCCCTTCGGACAGAAAAATGTTTGAGCAACCTATTAACGACTGGTCAACAAGATATTTGAAAAACATATCAGTCCCAACATGGACGTCTACGTCGACGACATGCTCGTCAAGAGTAGAGTCACTGGCGACCACATCCATGACTTCGTAGAGTCGTTTGAGGCGCTCCGCAAGCATCACATGAAGCTAACACGACTAAGTGTGTCTTCGGTGTAGCCTCCAGTAAATTTTTGGGTTTTATTGTCTCCAAACGGAGGATTGAGGCAAACCTATAGAAGATTAAGGCTCTCACAGACATGGCTTCCCCGTTGAGCGTAAAGGACATCCAACGATTGACTGAACGGCTAGCAGCGTTATCCCCCGTCCTCACGAAGTCTGGCGACAAGTACCAACCCTTCTTTAATGCTCTAAGAGGGACAAAATCCAACGGGTTTTAATAGACGACAGACTGTCAGACAACTTTTGATGAATTATAGCGGTATCTGGCCAACCCGCCATTACTAGTGTTGCCCAAGGGCGGAGAAAAGCTGAATATTTACCTGGCGGTGTCGGAAGCATCCCTCAATTCCATCCTCATGCACCAGGACTTCGACACTCAACGGCCGATCTACTACGTAAGTAAAATGTTGACCGGCCCAGAGACCTACTACTCACATGTAGAAAAACTGGCCTTAGCACTTATATTCTCTGCGAGAAAGTTAAGGTCATACTTTCAGGTGCACTGTGTAGTGGTCCTCACAGACCAACCTCTGAAAAATATATTGCAGAAACCCGACGTTTCTGAATGACTCGTAAAATGGGCTATCGAGTTGGGCAAGTTTGACATCAAATTTCGACCCAGACTGCTATAAAAGCACAGGCTTTAACTGACTTCATTATTGAGACCACGACCCTAATTCTCGAAGAGCAGTCCGGAGAAAGCACGGTACAACTTGATAGAATTCTAGAATGGATACTCCACGTAAACAGATCATCTACGGACGCCGGCAGTGACGCTGGAGTGGTCTTCACGACCCCAGACGGGTTTGAGGTGAAGTATTCCCTCAGACTCAAATTCCCGGCAACCAACAACATTACCGAATATGAAGCACTATTTGCCGGATTACGATTAGCAAAGAAGTGCTCTGCCAAGAGGTTGGCGGTTTACAGCGACTCCAAACTAATCAATAACCAGGTTAATAGAGACTTCGAGGTAAGCAACCCTCACCTGGCAGAGTACTTAGCAAAGGCGAGGGAGACCGCCCTAGGTTTCGACAAACTAATTCTGGTTCATGTTCTCAGAATTGAAAACTGGAAGGCAGACCAGCTGGCTAGAGCCGCTGCAGTCAAAAATTCAAAATAGTACCCGAGGGATATGAAGGAGATTCTGAACACTCCCAGTATAAAGAAGTAGGAGGCGATGTAGATTTCCGAAGCGAAAAATTGGATGACGCCCTACCTTAGCTATCTGGCTGACGGATCATTGCCAAAAGACGCAGAGAAGGCTAAGCAAATAAAAAAGACAGCCGGCTAGTATACTGTAGTTGACGGGTGGCTATATCGCCGTGGTTACTAAACCCCATACCTTCGATGCCTAACTCCCAAAGAGGCTGACTACGCCTTGGGCAAAGTACACCTCAAAATTTACAGAGCACATATTTGCGGAAAAAACTTAGCCTTCAAGATCATGCAGCAGGCCTACTACTGGCCCTCGATGAAAAAGGACGCGCTCGAATTTGTGAAGAAGTGTGAAAGGTGCCAGTTTCACAATAAATTTCACCGCCAGCTGTCCGTTGACCTAAAGACATTTCAGGCCCCTTGGCCATTCGCGTAATGGGGGCTCGATATTCTCGGCCCATTTCCCATTGTTACGGGGCAAAGGAAGTTCATTATCGTGGGCATCGACTACTTCACCAAGTGGGTCGAGGCCATCCCACTGGCAAAAATTACAGAGCACAACGCTCTTGAATTCCTTCGCCAGAATATTATTTACAGATTTGGTGTCCCAGAGGTCGTCGTGATCGATAACGGGATCCAATTCTTAGGGAAACGCTTCACCAAGTATTGCGCTAGCCTTGGCATCGAGTTGATCGACACTTCGGTGGCATACCCCCAAGCGAATAGATAAGTGGAGGTCACGAATCGAATGCTACTCCACAAGTTAAAGACCAAGTTGGAAGACGTAGGGGGCTCCTAGATAGACGAGCTCTCCTCAGTTCTCTGGTCTTACCGGACAACCCCAAAAGAACCAATGCACGAGACACCCTTCAGTCTCTGTTACGGGACTGAAGCGGTAATCGCGGTCGAAATCGGGCTTTCAAGTCTTAGGGTGGAATCGTTTGACCCACAGGGTAACTCCTAGAAAATCAGGGAATACCTAAACTTGTTGGATGAAGTCCGTAACGCCGCCAGAATGGGCACAGTGGCCTACCAATATCAAATTGCCCGATACTACAATAAAAAGGTAAATGCGCGACAATTTGATGTTAGAGACCTGATCCTACGAGGCGTCGAGGCCACAGGCAAGCTGGCCGGCCGCAATAAGCTCTCCCCTAATTGGGAGGGCCTTTCGTAATCTCCGCCGTCCTGTGAAACGAAGCGTACAAACTCCGAAATCAGGATGAAAAGTTGGTCCCACGAACATGGAACGCGATCCACCTCAAATGCTACTTCCACTAAGGGACCCAGGTATGTATTGTATTATTGAGTGTACGCATTCGCCTAGTTATTTTAATTCGTCAAAATGAGTGTTTCGTTAGCATACTGCCTTCCCTTTCCTATGTGCATATATATATGTGTTTGCTTTGTAGGTTACCCGACCTAAACTGCTCTTAAGTCAAGAGGGTCTTCACCCTCTCGTTACTAAACCCTGGTCATCCAGGCGGCCATTAGTGGTCAAATATGAAGCTCGATTATCCGAGCGGCCTGTTAACGGTCGTATTAAACCCTGGTCATCCATGCGGCCCATAGGTGGTAGAATCTAAACCTTGGTCATTTAAGTTGTCCATTAGCGGTCAAAATCTTAGGGGGCTATCGTAGTACATACAACGACCTCCTCCATGAGGAGATAGTATGATTAGTCAACGATGGTCGAAGAGAGAAAATTTTTTCTCCAAGGCTGGCCGCCCAAATCAACACTTGGGTAGCGCCACGAGGCTTCACTCACAAGCTGCCACTACTGGGCCGTCTAACACACACAATTGCCTACAACTAAGCTGGCCATCCAGTACAGTAAACATGTAAGCACAAAGCAGTAAAAAGAAGTATACACAAAGTGGGAAAATACTCACTTTATTACTTTCAAACGTATTACAGTGTACATAATACAAATGGAAGACCAAAAATCAACAAAAGGCTAAGGAGACGGCGAGGGCGGCGCCTGACCGTCTCACGAATCCCTCATGAGACTTTCGCGGGTTTAGGCAGACCTGTTTGACATATTAAGTAGGTCAACCGGGAAATTAGGGTCAATAAGCCACGCGATACGCCGACACATATTGACCAGCTCCGTCAGCTACCCTCTAAGCTGGCTAAGACACCCGGTGATTCGCTCGTTCTCCTATCGTAGCTGGGCATTCTCCTATTTCAGACTAGCATTCTCAGCCTCTGTATCGGCCAGAACAGTCTGCAAGGCGGTGGCATCTGACCTGTGCTCCGCCCCCAAAGCCGCAAGCTTCTCGTCCAACTAGGCAATCTCTACCTCCCTGTCAGAGATCATCCGGTCCCACAGGTCAATTACCTTTGCAATGGCAGCCATCACCTTCTCCTTCTGTACCAAAAAATAAAACATATCAGAAATTCTAAAAGGAGAAGTTATGTATAAAGCATTAAGAAAAATTATACCTCCCAGACTCTCTATGCGGGCCTATTAGGCCTGGCCTCCAAGTTTGGCTCTAGTGGCGATGGGCTGGAAGTAATGCCCTCATGAGCTGAGCTGGCGGCGGCCTCCTCCAGGATCTCCTCTAGGAGCCCCTCATTAACGTCATCCACAGCGGCAGCAGGCTCCCCAGCGACGGCCTCCACTGCAGCCGCTGGAGGATCAAGATCAACCACCGGCTACTCAGTCGGCATCTGCATGGCTTGTGAGCCGACAGACGACTCCTGCACCTCCGCCGGCAGCTCACAAGCTGGCTCTGAAAAAATCTTCGTCTACGCCGCTCGAAGAACCACTTGTGGCGCAGGCTGCGCCAGAATAACGCCTTCGCCCCTAGTTTCTGGTAAGTCCTCAAACGACTTCTCCATGCCGGTGGCGCTGCCGGAACTGCTGCAAATCCTGACAATGATATAGTCGGGCCCCGAAATCGATGAGGAGGGCGTCTCCACTGCCATCCTTTTGGACCTTAGGCCAATGAAGTCGTCATCTGTTAGACGGTGATGGATGAGCAGGCCCCTGGACTCCTCCGGACGCATCATCATCGCCGGCGGTGGTGCCTTGAACTTCTGAACAGGGAAAGGTGGTCCCCAATTCACCTTTTTGGTCTCTACCCTAGAGACCAAAAATCTCTCCTAAAATCAAAAATGTGGGCCTTGACTAATTTGGTCAGCCACTCTAAGGACGCCGTCTCTGCCACAGATGGCGTCCTGGTATAAACCTCCGGCACCTGGTATAAACCTCCAGGTCTCAGTCACCCTCACAAAGAAGAACCGATTCTTCCAATTCTTCAGTGAGTCGCGGTTCTTCAGTGAGTCGTAGATAGCTGTATTTACCTTCAAGGTACTACGGGGAACCGGGGAGATCCACTCACCTCCCTAGTTTATCTTGAACAACCCCTTCACCATGGACATTGTTAACTGCATAGAATGCTTGCGAAGGAAGATACAAAAGATGCAAATATACCGTATAGCATTAGCATGGAGCTGGGCGCCGAGAACTCGCAGAGCTTGAAGGATCGACTGTAAGTCATCCGGAAGAGGAAGACGGAGACCACTCCTCAAGTGTGCCTCATACACTGTCACGTGTCCCGCCGACGGAGACAAGGCCCTGTCACCCTTATCCGGAACCCTCCACGCAATGTCCTTTGGGATATTAAATTCAACGCACAGCGCATTTACGTCGTTCTCTCGAAGAACATAAGAGATGTCGGCACCAGAAGTCGAAGCCATATTTACAGAAGAGCTAGGGTTTTCTTTAGAATGAAAGCATGTTGAAGACGAAGAAGGCAAAGCAGAAGGCGTGAGAAAACACTAAGTGTAATAAGGGAAACTTAAATGGCAAGGTGTGAAACCTTAAACCTCCTCGAGTAGGCACGCCATCATTCCTACTACGTGTCACAACCCAAATGGGCCTCTTTTGAAACAAATCTTCTAACGCATTAATGGCTGGGATAACAGTCCAACCTTAAGAAGACACGTGTCCACTTTTAACCTGACAGGCCGGCTAATGGCCACACGTCACTCATGGCTCATAGAAAGTTCTCCGGAATCCGGCCAAAGAGGTCAACAGATCCGGTCAACTTTCTTCTCCCGATCTGACCACAGACGGTCAATAGATCCGATCAATTTTTTTCTCCAGATCTGACAAAAGATGATCAACAGATCCAGTTGAATTTCTTCTCTGGATCTGACCAAGGACGGTCAACAAATTCAGCCAACTTTTTTCTCCGAATCTGACCAAAGACGGTTAATAGATCCGGTCTTTCCCGGAATCTAGCCAATACGGTTAACAGATCAGGTCAATGCCTCACCCTTTCGTAGAGTCCTCCAGGATTTTCAAGCAACGAAGGGCAGTGAGGGGTATCCCATCATGAACATACCCGAGGCCAAAATTTTGGCCACTGGCATGGGGAACTAGTGATGAGTATACCGTAGCTGGGCTGACTCAACAGTCAAAGAAGGCCCAAATAGCTTGTTGAATGGCTAACTCGAACTTTGGCCCAATAGGAGATGAAGGCCCAAATCCTGAAAGGCCCAAACACTCGCCCGACGGTCAACGTCAGTATTGACTGACTAGGATACAGGCGGGCGGCCAACTAGCGCCCTGGACGGTCAACCCATGCGTTGACCGAAATTACTGTGGCAACAGGCCAAAAATAAAAAGACTTTTCACGGGCTTGGTCCACTTGGGCCCACGACCCAGCAGATGGCCAACAATGGCTCTTTTCCTGACCAACGCCTTTCATAAACTCAACCAACATCCAAAAAGGATATTGACAAAATCAGCGCCCCTCCCATAAGGAAGGCGCCAGATTTTCTCAATTTTCTGCTAATTGGGGCTCTCTAATGGTAGAGTACATGAAAGGAAGGTGGACAATTTAGAAAGTCGCTGACCATCAAGAAATGAAGCAATCTCAGCAAATTAGGAAACCTATGCCTTCCTACAGAAGGAAGGCCGCCCAAAATGGCACAGGGGATCACACCTTCCAACCAAGGAAGATCACCCTACCGCCATTTAAGTAAGCCCTAGAATCCTCATTCGGGACACACGGGAACGACCACTCACACAACACCAGCTACTGTGCTCTCAATCACGCATCTCAGAATGATTTCATGCTCTCTCTTTCTGCAAAGCCTCCTAACAGGCTGAGAGAGAATATCAATCAAAGGCATACAGGCACTCCTCTTGTTAACAAACGCCTACTGCCTTCACCCACCAACCAGATTTAAAAAATGGTATTACCTCTCTTTCACCCGAAAACCCCACACACTCTCATACTCACCTTCTCAATTTTCGTTTACAGTTACCTTCCTAGATTTCGAAGGCTATTTACTGACTTAAGCGTCGGAGTATTTTCGGTAGGACAACTTTTCGCCGACACATTGACCTTCTGTTCGTTTTAATGATGTGCAGGATCCAAACTCAATGAATGGAGTCGGAATCAGGACAAGTGGATCAGTCTGAATCTGTTCGAAGTTCAGATCCAATGACGCATCATCTTCAAAGAAATTTTAGGCCACGATATGATGTGAAATCCTTAGAAATTTTTATTTTTGACTATAGAATCAAAGTTCATAAATCAAATTTTTAATTTTCTTATAATCATGTATTTTGATTTTCAGGCTACTACCAATTATAATCATATTTATTAGTATATTATAGTTTACTCCTGAAAAAAAAGGAGATTAATTGTAAAAATTTCTTTACATAAAATTAATGTTTTTATGTTCTTCCTCCATACTATTGTTCTACATGGGCAAGCCAAATTGTAATAAAACCATTGACTAAATTTTTAATTCATATATGTTGCGTCCGTGAATTCCGGCCGTCCGTCTATCAAAGTATGAGCGGTCTTTTGGGTTTGTGGATGGACAGAAATGGGCAACACAAAGTAAATATAAAACGAATGGTGGGATAGGAGTACAAGAACACAAAGAGAACACACGGTTTACGTGAAAAATCCCGTTATACAAGGAGGGGTAAAAACCACGGCAACGGACAAAAAGTTCGAGAAGTTTCACTATTACGGTGAATGAGTACAATGAGAACCTATGGAGCTATTCGTCTCCACAGTGAATTACAGTATATGAAGTCTTACTTCTTTTTTCTTTCACTCTTTCTCTTTGCCTTTTCTCTTTTCTCTCAAGAATTCTTTACTCAGTATACTCAGACAGAATTTTCCGAAACCCCTTTTTGCAGCCTAAAAGGGGGTTTTTATAAGGGGAAATCAAGCCGTGGGAATCAAGACACGTGGCACTGGCGTGTCAGGGCCGCCTGCCATGGGCTCTGCAGGTACACCGTGACAGGGATACCTGTCACAGTCTGCAGATACGGCATGCAGGGACGCCTGCTCTGCAGGTACGGGTGTCAGGGATGCCAGCCTCGCGTATCTGGTGTGCTAGAAGCCGTTGGATCTTTCACGGCAGCGCGTGCTCCGCGTTGCGCTAGGTTCTCGGGCGTCTCTGCTAGTGAAGGTCTTCGTGACTTGGTTGATGACGTCAGCCACACGCAGCGTTCTCGTTTGGGTCAAAACGCCCTCTCGGACAGCCAATGCTACTTGGGGCTTCTTAGTCTAACTCCGTGGGCGCTTGAGTCCAACTTAGTCTTTTGGGCCAAGTTGGGCTCGTGAGCCTCTTGGGCCAACTTATTCTTGTGCACTCCTAGGCCTGCAATCACGATTTTGGGCCTTGGGTTCCGGGACCCATCAATATAATTTTTTTTTCTTAATTTGTAATTTTGTTGAACTCTAAATTATT
>JAODPA010088065.1:0-24359 GCA_025585075.1 Nepenthes mirabilis
AGGGTGTGTTTAGGCATTGACGGAGGTTATTCAATGGAGAATAATCCGTTCCGTCACATCGAGCATAACTTTGTCTTTAAATTCTGAAAGATTATGGGAAGAGCCACCACTTTAAAACTTTCGGCCTTTGATTATGTGAATTGAACACAATCTATCCTTAATTATTCACTCATTTTGCTGGAAGGTCTACTAGCCTGGGGTCCGCAAAGATGAATATTTATACTTAATATCTATTCTAAAGAAAATAACAAATTAAGAAAAGAAGTAAATTGTATTCCAAGTATATCTGATCAAGTTCATATTCATGCATATCCTTTATACTCATTTAATCTTCTTCTATAATCTGGCTTATATTGTTTAATGCTTTTAAATATGATTGCATTTGCTGAGCTGTTAACCCATCATTGCTCCTTCCTTCCAGATGAGATCCACGAGCTGACACCCGATTAGATAGAGTAAGGGGAAAGATTTGCCAAGGAGATTGTTGGACTGCAGGGATTTAGAATTTTGAATATGATTATGGTGATGAAATGTAAAGAACTAAGTGTAGTGTTATGTATTAATTGTGTTATAGTGTGTTGTTTATTATTATGGTTTAATATTATGCTTCCGCATGTTATGTATAGATTTAGTTTGCTTCCGTATTTATTTTAATTTTGGATTTGATTAGGCCTAGATGGCATCTCTTTTTTGATCCTATACAGTAGTTAAGTTACTGTGTTAGAATCATGGATGATATGACAGTTGTGGATCCTTTATTTGTGTTGTGGTGGAATATAGATGTTTGAATATTTTATGCTTGCACTGGTTGAATTTTTAGATTTTCATCTATAGTTTTTGTCCACTTTTAGGAAATATTCTGTCCAATTTTTCACAAAAATTTCATGTTACTTAATTATGGGTATTAGTTTTATGTGATTATGGACGGAGGTTATTAAAGGAAAAATAACCTGTTCCGTCACAATTGGTATCAGAGAAAAAAGATGCCTTAGAAATAATTTGAATCGTATGTGAAAACTTACGATCGATTTAAATTGATCAAATTAGAAAATGTAGGCGTAGGAAAATTAAATTAGAACAGAATAGTCCTAGTTATTTCAGTTGGCTAGCTTAGGCATGATGGAACGGATCCCTATCCTTTAAAGATCTTCCGTCAATAAATAAACAAAACTAATATTCATAAAATCTATAAAAATTTTAGCAGAGTTTCCTCTACGATTGGACTGAAACCAAAATTTATAACCTGTTCAGAAGAACATGTGTAAGCACACAACTAAACAAATATCATAATTTATCCTACAACACACATATACAGGACCACAAATTGCCATATAATCCATGACTCCAACACAATACTCCTAACTACTGTATTGAATCTAAAGAGAGATGCCATCTAGGACCAAAATAAATCAAAACATCAAGGCAGTGTGGAAGCAACTATACATCCAATGTTTATCACAATGTAAAAGTTACTACATTATCATATATAAGCTTTATTCAAAACTAATCATATACATCCAAAATTCTTTAAGGTCTCCATGCTCTTCAAAGATCTTCAAGTCCTTCAAATGTTCTTCCTTCTAACTAAATCCTATTTTCAATCCTTATCGAATTTTAGCATATCTGGAGGGAGAAAAATAGAAGAGTGAGCCAAAGGCCAGCAGGGTACCATAAAAACATGTAATTAAAATAGCTTCATATAAACATAAATGTATCGAAAGAATAATCGAGCAAATATCGAATAACATATGACAAAACAAATAATGAAAACAAGAACATATAGCATGTGACAATAGAAGAATATTTCCACAAAAATCAAGAACATATAACAAAACGAATAACATATAGTAAAACAAATTAGGAAAGACATTAATTTGTCATGAAAGCAAACCAAAGGTCTTAAACCAAGCTCAAACTTTACTTATTCTTAAATCCCAACTTTCCTAACTGGAGAGGCGCAAACTAGTATACTCTACTAGCCGAGAAAACGAATAATCGATAATAGATTGTGTTCACTCCACACAATCCAATGCCTGAACTGAGATATCGCCTCTAATGGGATTTATATTCTGAAATAGAAATACCTCCCAAAGGTATATCTGATTCTAAACTGAATCTACTCTCTGCATTTAACACCCCAAGGAGAGGTAGACCACGTTTTACTCCGTGGATGAAGTTATCCTCGATTACCACTATAACGTTCTAAGGTATGTTGGAGAACCTTACCTAACTAACTAATAGTCTTAGAGCCAATTTCACATTTACTTAACTGAAAACATTTAACTGAAATACTTATCAGCAATTTCTTCTAAAATACTCAACTAAAATACTTATCTGAAGGAATTCTTACTTATATTTTCTTAGCCAAATTTCATCATATCTAAAAGTCAAATTCAAACTCATACATTCAGCCCTTCAGATAAGTTCTAAGGAGTCTCCAAAATTCGATCATACAATTCTGTGCAGAATTTTTAAATACAAATCATCTACTAAACTTTATCAAAGCACCAATTTAGCACTTGTATCTCAAAATCTCAAATTTCCAAACTAAAATGCCCAAATTTGGTTCTAAGATTTTTATACGAAAGTTTCGGATGAAATCGTACATAAATCTTGAACCAAAACTCTAAATTAAAGCCTTAAATCATAATACATATACAAAATGATACATTTGAACCGAAATCTCCAAAATTTCGAGTTAGGGTTTGGAGCCCGCCATTTCGGACGCAAAACGAATGCAAAAAGCACATTAAACGATGAAATCATAGTTATATATTAATATATATATGTATAAACTAAAAATCTACCCAAGAAATTATGAGAAAAACACATAAATTGTAGTAAATCTTTGGGAATAGGGGTTTTAAAACATAAATAATAAAATAAACTGCTCAAGCGCCCATCAAGCGCCCCTTCCTATTTTGGCCCATTTCACCTCATTTTGTTTCGATATCAAATTTTTTGACATTTTTAAACTTAAACATGATTTTCACCCACATAATTATTCCATAATAATCACATTTCAGGATCGGGATCTCACACTCTCCCCCACTTATAGAAATTTTGTTCTCAAAATTTTATAATTCTTAAATTTTAAAGATTAAAGAACTTCGTTATCATCTCCAGATTTTATCCAGATTATGGTGATTATCTTAGAAAACCTTAATCTTTCAAACTGTCCAGACATTTCATACTTGATTCGCTCTATACTTACCTAAATCTATCAAATCCGAGGGCAACCCAAATTCATTAATTACTTTTCTAACATAATTCCGAACCTTAAATAGGCAAAATGCCCCATTTCATTTCATACTAAGCCTCAAGATTGAGTATCTCCTTAGAACATTAACTTAGACTTTAATACATAAACTTGTTCATCACTCTTCCGCTGCATGCTCTGATCATTCAACAAGTTCAATTCATTCAATTACAATTTGCTATTGTGCCAATTCAACTTTGCTCTTAAATTTCTTCATCAAACTTGGTTTAAGTCTTGATGTAAGTTCCAAGTCACGATTAGACTTCAAAAGCAGGATACCTTACATCTTTATTTTGTTGGTATGTCCTCAATTTGACATTTTCATAAAACACATATTCTATTTTGAGCACCCAAATCATGTGGTAATCATGATTAAAATTGCCTTCAAGATATCCATATTACGAGAATAACTCTCACAAATCCTCAATTCACCACAAAACAGGATGTCCTAACTAAAATAGTCACCATAGGTTCAACACGATTTCAGATCATTACCTAAAATCTCAAATCCTTAACAATTAACAATCTCAAAATCTCAAAGTCCCATACCAAGGAAATAGCTCCCACAAATGCTCAAACTGTAGCAAGGTCAGAAACTACAATTTATACAGTTATCATGGGCTTAATGTGGCTTTAGAGTCATCGCCCAATTCAATACCTATACACCTAGCAACTTTAAGACCTCGTTGGTATATTAAAGAGTCAGCTGATTTAATCCAAACACGTCATTTAGAATCACAATGGGTCGGTGTGACGGACCAGATTATTCCCATTGAATAACCTCCGTCAGAAAAATAATAACAGCTTAGCAAGATAACATTAATAATTTTCTATAGAAAATTGGGCACAATAACCCTGCACAATAATCCAAAGAAATTCAAAAGAAAAATCCATAAAGTCTGATACAACAACACAGGATCTAAACGCCACGACAACCAAGGTGGCTTCGGCGACATGATTCAGACGACACCGGCAACAAAGATGCCAACTAGGGACCCCGAAATCATCACAAGGGAAGACCTGCGGAAGCATATAAATACCATAAAACACAGCGGACTGATACATGCACATGTCATCCATCAACCACTAGCATAAGGTATCTCCATACAAGTCTTATTAGATACAAAAGTCAACCCAAAAAGATCACTGTCTTACATCCAATCCGTCTAAGTCCAAAATCTTGAGCCTTGCACGCAAAACAGCTATCTACAGAGCTTCTATGATCTACTCGGCCTCGTCGGGTATCAAGGTATTCTCATCTGAAAAATATAAGGCAAGGGTGAGCATAAAGCCCAGCAAATAAAATCATACACCACTAACCAACAACAGGTAATGGTAAACAATAGCTGAAAAGAAGAAGGCACAGGGACAATACAAGGGAACGTGAGAGGGAGGAGAGCACTTAGGATCGTCCGATTTACTTTATTCATTTTCCTTTTTAACATTTATTTTTGCGGACCTTGGAGCCAGTAGATCGTACTAGCTAACGAAATGAGAGAACGAGGAAAGGAATGTGTTAGCTACACATTCTAAAGCCATAGCTACATTTTAGGTCTGCAGCACTCGACCCCTGGTTGCATCCATGCAACAATTCACGAACGACTACATCTCCCTATGTAGTGTTCAACTGACACGCCCCACACCCCTGGGGACCAGGGCAATCCTTGTTCTTTCACTGTAGTGTCCTAGAACGTGCCATGAACATCACCCACCCCAAAGGGTGACCGAAGTGTTCCTTGGGTTCCCACCATGACGCACGTGGCAAGCTAGAGGACACCACCCCTATCAACCATGGTCCTAGTTTCAAGGTTTAACTTTCCGGGAGGGGTGGACCCACTACTCAACAGAATCATTCACAACTGGGAAACCCCATTCCCATCACACGTCTCCATCAGGAGATCACGTTCACCATGACATACCTAGTGGGTCTCCCTCCACTTACTTACTTGACTTTTATTCCTCTTTTGGAATTAACTTTTATCACATTTTAGTTAAAGTTCACAAGGAGTTTGAGTTTCCTTACCTTCGGTGGACAACCATCACCTTAGAAGCTCCCGGGACACTTTCCCATGCTTCCGATGTACAATTATACATTTCGACACTTTACACTTTCACATCAACACATAACATGAGTCTCATCACATTTAGATAGAAGCAAAACATGCAATTTCACAATTTACTCATGGATGAACAGTAACTTAGAGGACTCCGAGGCCGCGAATGGGTCATAACGTGCAAGATTTCTTGCGCGGCCAACATATATACACAATAGGGACGTGGGGATTCACATTTTGAAGTCAATTTAACGATTCATGGGCGGGAAATGGGAAAACCCCAAAATCTCGTGGGTTAGGGTCTTACGAAGCTCCACCGGACGAATCAGTGAGCAAATCAACAAACAAACCATACCATGCTTTGTCTCAAGACACGGGTACTACATTTTCTAAGCTATGGGTGGGTATCGAGATGATAATACCCGATAATAAGCAAAAACCAACGAAAGAGGAAAGTTAGTGGGTGTGAGAACAGTTGCCTCGATGCGTGCTTTCACTTTAATAACTGGCTCTCGGACGGATTTGGACTCCCAGGCCTCATTCTCCCTTCTTCTCTCCCTAGAGTCGCCCCTCTCTCTCTCTAAAAACCCTAAACCGTGCGAAAAATGACGGGGGAGAAAGCCGAACGTGTATTTATACTGTGCTACAGCTCGAGCTCAGCTCGAGCGGGTAGCATGCGGCCGCGGTACTGGTTTTCCCACTCGAGCTCGGCTCGAGCGGCCAGCAGGTGGTGGTGGTTCTGGTTTATCAACTCGAGCGGCCAGCGAGCGGGCGAGCTATTGGAAAACACGCTCGAGCGGGGCTCGAGCGGCCAGCGGGCGGGTTCGCTTCTAGAATTTAGCGGGCGCAAGCTGCTAGCCCCGCACCTCAGCAGAAGGAATTCTGAATTATTTTCCAATTTTTCACAAAATACACATCCCCGCATCGCTCAAAAGATTTATTATTAATTACCAATACGACAATTACCCCTTAACTACCATACCCTTAAACCCGGAACCTCACAACTCTCTCCCACTTATAAAATTTCGTCCTCAAAATTTTAATGAATCTAAAGAATTAAATTAGATCACTTACCTCGAAATAGATGAGGATGTTTTTCCCTCATTTCGTCCTCTCTTTTCCAAGTCGCTTCCTTGCTGGAGTGATCGCTCCACAAGACCTTCACGAGATGAATAACCTTTGATCGCAAAACTTGTTCCCTTCGATCTAAGATTTCCATGGGTTCCTCAAGATAACATAAATTTTTATCGATAGCCAAAGAATCAAAGTCGATCACGTGAGACGGATCATAAACGTATTTCCTTAATATCGAAACATGGAAGACGTTAAGCACTTCGGCCAAGCTCGGGGGTAAAGCTAGACGATAGGCCACTTCACCAATCTATTCAAGGATCTCAAATGGCCCAATAAAACGCGGCTTCAACTTCCCCTTAACACCAAACCTGGAAGTTCCCTTCCACGGCAATACCTTCAGGAAAACAAAATCTCCAACTTTGAATTTAAGCTCGGACCTCCCTTGATTAGCATAGCTTTTCTGTCGGCTCTGGGCGACCTTTAGCTTTTAAAAAACGACAGTGATCTTCTCTGATGTCTCACGAATAACATCTAGGCCCAGTAACCGCCTGTCTCCGGTCTCTTCCAAATGAATGGGAGATCGGCGCTTACTACCATAAAGTGCCTCGAAGAGAGCCATGCTGATACTCGCCTGGAAGCTATTGTTATAGGCGAATTCAACGAGTGCCAAGTGATCATCCCAATTCCCTTGAAACTCCAACACCGAAGCTCGAAGCATTCCTCCAGTATCTGAATCGTTCGCTCAGACTGGCCATCGGTCTGAGGATGGTACGCCGTACTAAACTTCAGGCTCATCCCCAATTCGCGATGCAAACTCTCCTAGAATTTAGAGACAAACCACGGGTCACGATCGGACACAATAGATGCTGGCACACCGTGTAACCTCACGATCTCGCTGATGTACAGCCGTGTCAGACGATCATGGGAGTATGTAGTCCGAATGGCTATAAAATGAGCAGATTTCGTCAATCGATCTACAATGACCCAAATTGCATCATGATTTCTCGAAGTCCTAGGCAATCCAGATATAAAATCCATAGAGATATTCTCCCACTTCCAGCAGGGAATAGGTAAGGGCTGCAACAACCCGGAAGGCTTCCTTTTCTCGGCCTTCAGCTGCTGACAGACAATACAACGGATAACAAAGGCCACAATCTCTCTCCACATGTTCCTCCACCAGAATATTTTCCTCAGGTCTTGGTACATCTTGTTTACGCCGGGATGAATGGTATACCGGGTTCTATGCACTTCCTTCATAATCTCCTCCTTCAAATCCTTGATATCCGGCATGCACAAGCGCTCCCGAAACCTCAAAATCCCATTGGAACGCACATCAAAATCGGCTCGAGAGTCTCTATCCAAATCTTCCACAATATTCATCAAAAATGGGTCACACAGCTGCCCTTCCTTGATCCTTTGGAGGATCTCAAGCTACACCTGAAGAAAGGATAACATCATATGATTACCCTTGACATAACGCTGGATGTGACATGACTTTAAGTAGTCAAGCAACTCCATCTGCTTGATCTGAAGGGACGCCACCCAATAGGCTCGACAACTCAACGCATCCGCGACCACGTTTGCTTTCCCCGGCCGGTATTGAATCTCACAATCGTAGTCTTTGAGGAACTCAATCCAACGCTGCTGCCTCATGTTCAACTCTTTCTGCGAGAATAAATACTTGAGGCTTTTGTGGTCAGAGTACACTAGAAATTTCTCACCATAAAGATAATGCCTCCAAATCTTCAAGGCAAAAACAACAGTGGCTAACTCTAAATCATGGGTCGGGTAGTTTTTCTCATGAGTCTTCAACTGACGAGACCCATAAGCAACTACTTTTCCCCTCTGCATCAGAACACATCCGAGCCCCAACTTAGATACATCACAGTACACCTCAAATCCACCCGTACCATCGGGAAGAGTCAGAATTGGAGCTGATGTCAACTGATCCTTTAGCTCTTGGAAACTCCAATCGCACTCCTCAGTCCAGATGAAGTCAGCCTCCTTCTTCGTCAAATGGGTGAGAGGTAGGGCTATTCGAGAGAAATTTTCTATGAAGCGACGGTAATAACTGGCCATCCCCAAAAAGCTTCAGACTTCTGACATGGTCGTCGGTTGACTCCAATTGAATACTGCTTTAATTTTCAATGGATTAATCGAGACACCTCCTCCGGAGATTACGTGGCCTAGAAACAGCACTTCACCAAGCCAAAACTCACATTTCTTAAACTTTGCAAACAACCGATGCTCCTGAAGAGTCTGTAGCACAAGCCTCAAGTGCTCCTCATGCTCGGAGTAATCCCTAGAATAAATCAGAATGTCATCTATGAAAAACACGACAAACTTATCCAAAAACGGCTGAAAAGACCTGGTTCATCAGGTCCATAAACACCGTTGGAGCATTAGTCAGACCGAACGGCATCACCAAGAACTCATAGTGACCATATCTTGTACGGAAGGCCATCTTTGCGACATCCCCTTCTTTAATGCGAAGCTGATGATACCCCGACTAAAGATCAATCTTAGAATACACTGAGGATCCCTGCAACTGATCAAAGAGATCATCAATCCGCAGGAGGGGATACTTATTCTTGATCATGATTTTATTTAGCTCTCGGTAGTCTATACATAGCCTTAAGGCCCCATCCTTCTTTTTAACAAAAAGAACTGGAGCACCCCACGGTGATACACTGGGCCTAATAAAACCCGAATCAAGCAAATCCAGCAACTGTTGTTTCAACTCTTTCAGCTCAGTAGGAGCCATACGGTAGGGGGCCTTTGATATGGGTGCCGACCCCGAGTCGAGGTTAATCCCAAAATCAACCTCTCGACGGGGTGGTAGAGTAGACAACTTGTCAGGAAACACATTCCCAAATTTACAAACCGCCGGAATGTCTACCACGGGCAATCCCCGACTCTCCACCACACTAACATAAGCCAAAAAGGCTTCACACCCACTACTTAGCAAGTGGCGAACTTGTAGAGAAGAAATAAAATGAGACTGCTCCACCCTCTGTACCCCCTGAATATAAAAGTGGTCACAATCTGGAAGAGTGAAGTCCACCTTTTTGTGGAAGGAATCGATAGTCGCGTGATACTTGGACAGCCAATCCATACCCAAGATAACATCAAAATCATGCATATCAAGCAAAACAAAATCAGCCACTAAAGGAAACCCCTTCACCTCCACAATACACCCAAAGTAGGCTACGTCGGTTACAATGGAAGACCCCGTGGGTGTAGCCATGACCAAAGAAAAATCAAGGGTCACGGGAGAGGGTGCAATACAATAAGCCAATTGGGGAGAGATAAATGAATGGGTGGACCCAGAGTCAAAGAGTACTGAATAAGATATACCGCAAACAGAAAGCATACCTTCCACCACCTCGTCTGAAGCTCTGGCCTCACTAGCAGAAGCTGCAAAAACTTTACCTTGGACCACCGGCTTCGGAACTCGGACCCCCGAAGCCCGAGGGCACTCCCTCTTCCTATGCCCCACTTGACCACAAGTGAAACAAGCACCCATCAAGAAAGGACACGGTTGGCCATCATGCGCCCTTCCACAACACCTACAAAAACCCACCGAAGCTTGAGAAGATGATGAAGTCTGGCCGCTCTTTTGGCTGGTAGAAAACTGTTTCGGCTTCTTAAACGATCCTTCTGAACTAGCCCTGGAACCCATACTTGACCCACTTTTACTCGATGACCTCTTCCTGAAATACTCCTCTTTGGCATGTTCTTGCTCATAGATCAAAGCCCAATCTAGAACCTCAGCATAAGTAGTCAATTTGTGGGTCGCCAAATGCTTACGCATATCATCCCACAAGCCAGACAAGAACTTCCTAGCCCTTCTCTCCTCGTCCTCCACCAGGAATGGGGCAAATCGAGACAACTCTGAAAACTTAGCATCATATTCTGCCACAGATCGATTGCCTTGCCTTAGTCTGAAGAACTCCTCCCCTTTCTGAACACGGAGGCTATGAGGGAAGTACTTCTCGAGGAATGCATCCTCAAATGTTTTCCAAGTAATTTCAGTTTTCGGTACCCCAAGAGCTCTTTTCTTCATTGACCACCAGTGATGCACCTCACCCTGCAGCCGGTAAGACGTGTACAATACTTGATCCTCCTCGGGGCATCTAATCACCGCAAAGACTGTCTTCAAGCTCTCCAGCCATGAATCGGCCTTCATCGGGTCGAGCTCTCCCAGAAACGCTGGCACTCGTTCTTGGACAAAGCGGTCATAAACGGATGGCCCTGGATTATCAGGAGCCTAAACAGGAGCCGGAACATGAACAAGGACAGGAGTAAGGTTTCGCTGTTCCATGTTCTCTATGAGATTGGTAAGACGGCCCAACAAATTAAGATATTCTGCCTCTCGGTCTCGAGGCGGATCATCCCTTGACATACTCGGACGTCTGGGCGGCATGGTTAACTTTAGAAATCCTCACTGAAAAGGAAATAATAACAGATTGAGCCAACAGTTGGACCCTTACGACAATATCCTTAGACATACTAAACACATACGCAATTAAGAGAACATATACCCAACTGGGTCATCCTATGATCTCTCATTCAATCCCAACCTACACTACCCTAGGCTTCTGCGTAACTTCAGATCCATCCTAAGGCATCCTTTCTCTGATACCAACTTTGACGGACCAGATTATTCCCATCGAATAACCTCCGTCAGAAAAATAATAACAGCTTAGCAAGATAACATTAATAATTTTCAATAGAAAATTGGGCAGAGTTCCATTTGTAAGTTTGACATTTTTAAAATACAAACACCTGAAATACAACCCTGCACAATAATCCAAAGAAATTAAAAAGAAAAATCCATAAAGTCCCATGACAACAACACAGGATCTAAATGCCACGACAACCAAGGTGGCTCCGGTGACATGATTCAGACGAGACCGGCAACAAGGATGCCAACTAGGGACCTCGAACTTATCACAAGGCAAGACCTGTGGAAGCATATAAATACCACAAAACATAGCGGACTGATACATGCACATGTCATCCATCAACCACTAGCATAAGGTATCTCCATATAAGTTTTATCAGATTCAAAAGTCAATCCAAAAAGATCACTGTCATACATCTAACCCGTCCAAGTCCAAAATCTTGAGCCTTGTAAGCAAAATAGCTATCTACAGAGCTTCTATGATCTACTCGACCTCGTCGGGCATCAAGGCATTCTCATCTAAAAAATATAAGGCAAGGGTGAGCATAAAGCCCAACAAATAAAATCATACACCACTAACCAACAACAGATAATGGTAAACAATAGTTGAAAAGAAGAACAAGGTACAGGGACAATACAAGGGAACGCGAGCGGGAGGAGAGCACTTAGGATCGTCCGATTTACTTTATTCATTTTCCTTTTTAACATTTATCTTTGTGGACCTTGGAGCCAGTAGATCGTACTAGCCAGCGAAGTGAGAGAACGAGGAAAGGAATGTGTTAGCTACACATTCTAAAGCCACGGCTACATTTTAGGTTTGCAGCACTCAACCCCTGGTTGCATCCATGCAATAATTCACGATCGACTACATCTCGCTATGTAGTGTTCAACCGACACGCCCCACACCCCCGGGGACCAGGGCAATCCTCGTTCTTTCACTGTAGTGTCTTAGAACGTGCCATGAACATCACCCACCCCCAAGGGTGGCCGGAGTGTTCCTTGGGTTCCCAGCATGATGCATGTGGTAAGCTAGAGGACACCACCCCTATCAACCATGGTTCTAGTTTCAAGGTTCAACTTTCTGGGAGGGGAGGACCCACTACTCAACAGAATCATTCACAACTGGGAAACCCCATTCCCATCACACGTCTCCATCGGGAGATCATGTTCACCATGACATACCTAGTGGGTCTCCCTCCACTTGACTTTTATTCCTCTTTTGGAATTAACTTTTATCACATTTTAGTTCGAGTTCACAAGGAGTTTGAGTTTCCTTACCTCCGGTGGACAACCACCACCTTAGAAGCTCTCGGGACACTTTCATATGCTTCCGATGCACGATTATACATTTCGAGACTTTACACTTTCACATCAACACATAACATGAGTCTCATAACATTTCGATAGAAGCAAAACATGCAATTTCACAATTTACTCACGGATGAACAGTAACTTAGAGGACTCTGAGGCCGCGAACGGGTCATAACGTGCAAGATTTCTTGTGCGGCCAACATATACACACAATAGGGATGTGGGGATTCACATTTTGAAGTCTATTTAACGATTCATGGGCGGGAAATGGGAAAACCCCAAAATCTCGTGGGTTAGGGTTTTACGAAGTTCCACCGGACGAATCGGTGAGCAAATCAACAAACAAACCATACCATGCTTGGTCTCAAGACACGGGTACTACATTTCCTAAGCTACGGGTGGGTATCGAGATGATAATACCCGATAATAAGCAAAAACCAACGAAAGAGGAAAGTTAGTGGGTATGAGAACACTTGCTTCGACGCGTACTTTCACTTTAATAACTGGCTCTCAGACGGATTTGGACTCCCAGGCCTCGTTCTCCCTTCTTCTCTCTCTAGAGTCGCCCCTCTCTCTCTCCCTAAAAACCCTAAACCTTGTGAAAAATGATGGGGGAGGAAGCCGAACGCCTATTTATACCGTGCCACCGCTCGAGCACGGCTAGAGCGGCCAGCAAGTGGCGGTGGTTCTGGTTTTTCCACTCGAGCGCCGATCGAGCCGCCAGCGAGCAGGCGAGCTACTGGAAAACACGCTCGTGCGGGGCTCGAGCGGCCAGCGGGTGGGTTCACTTCTGGAATTTTCGCTCGAGCGCAGCTGGAGCGGCCAGCAGGCGCAAGCTGCTGGCCCCGCACCTCAGCAGAAGGAATTCCGAATTATTTTCAAATTTTTCACAAAATACACATCCCCGCGTCGCTCAAAAGATCTATTATTAATTACCAATACGACAATTACCCCTTAACTACCATACCCTTAAACCCGGAACCTCACAGTCGGTCATACTAATTATCTTAAAAGAAAATCATGAAGACTCCCCGATCCATGATTTCATATCTTTAATGTTCCAGATATAATTCTTTTCACCATTTCTGACTTAGCCTATTGCCGAAAATCTCTTTGATCAACTTAGTTAAGATTCAACATAAAATTCAGATTTCAAGTAAACCTTAAATGTAGAACACTTCACATTCTTATTCTATCGTTGGTATGTCCCCAAACAGATATCCTCCTAAGTTATTAAATTATCACAAGATTCAGAAACTATAACTATATCAGTCTCCAAAAAGTTAACGTCAAGCTTAGAGTATCAATCAAATCTCAAAACTCAATTAGTAGCTCACAATCTCGAGGATTTCTTACTTTAAAATTTCATAACTCTAATGCTTCGAACATGGTTTATCTCTCAATTGTAGAATAAAATATGTAATTACCCCAACACTCTTAGTCAACATTATTTGCCTGTACAAAGGTTCATTACTCTTAAAGATATCGGGGCTCATCACTGAGATTCTTAGATAGGTTTACCTGTTCACAACATTACATGATCATCCTTCCTTAGTTATGCAACCATTTGCTTTCAAAGTTATTCGAACAAAAAACTTATTTTAGAGGCAAGGCCTACAATTTCTTCAAATGGAAGCATTAATTATCTTCTTTGACCCGCAGTAGAATAACACTGATTATAGGCTCCTCTTTTACTTACCTTAAGAACAACCCATCCCCAAAATATAGAAAATATAGTCCTCAAGTATCCTTAAAATGTTTGATAATATATTTCATTTCTTCTTTATGTTATATTTACTTAATCTTTAAATTCGTGGAAGAACTTGTACAATTTCCTCAAATAAAAATCTCATCAATCAAATTTAACTATGAGCAGGGCAATTTTAATTGTAGACTCCTTTTTTAAGGGTTTTGCATCCTACCACAATACATCAGACCTATCAGGGGTCAACTGCAAGCAAGCAACTGACAACTTTACTCCAAATTCTTCAAAGGTTACTTACACAGATCTTCATCAACTTATTTTTGGCCATCTCATAAACTCCTTCCCTACTTGGGTTGAGGTTAATCACCAAAATTTCAGTTAATTTTCACTTTTACTTCCTCAAATTCAAATTGTGCTTTTGAAAATGTCATCTATGATGGACCGTATGCTTTGTTGAGAATCCAACAGAGTTTCCTTCGTAATATGGTCATCAAACTATACAAAAAGCTATAAAACTTCCTAAGATATCCGTTATTGCCGATTTCTGATAGCTAGCAACAATTTTAACACATTTCTACACAAAATCCCAATGCTACAAGCTCCATAAGTATTTCCACAACACATAACCATTGAACAACATTATATATAATATACAATTTTATGAGGAATTAGAAGCATACATGAATATTAAATAAAGCAGAATTCAACTTTCCATTAAAAGAATACCTTTTTCCACTTTTGACGATGTCTTAGCATCCTAAACTACTAGTGCGAAAGAGTTTGCTGAAACTGTAGAATTTACTCCCGATCTCATTGGTAGTGGGCAGTTTTTAACTAGGTGACCCTATTGTTTATACCTAAAACAAGTGTCTGTTTGATTTTCAGTAACTCCCTTTTCTGTTGTAGCCGTCTTTGCCTTTTTAGAGGGTCTGAGGATCCCATATTTGTATTCACACTATAACTTGCTTGGTTAGCTTCCATTTTAGCTGAGAATTTTTGAGTTTTCAGCTCTCTCTAAAAAATTAGTACTCTATCCAAAATCTCTACATAAATATGAAGTTTATGGATCACTAATATCCTCCTAATTTTACTTTTCAATCCTTGCTGAAACCTTTTAGCTTTCTTTTCCTCATTTTCTACAATATATGGCGTATACTGAGACAGTTTAGTAAACTTTGCATTGAATTCGGTTACAGTATATTTTTCTTACCTGAGCAGTATAAATTCTTGTTTCTTTTGATCTTGGAGACTTTAGGAAAAATATTTTTTTATAAAATCTTTTTCAAATATTTTCCAAATAATATCATTTTTAGGTACTCCCAATGCCCTTTTTCTTCATAATCCACCAGAAGTTAGCTTATCCATCTAATTTGTAGGCTGCAAATGTGACCATTTCTTGATTAGAACACTAAATCACTGTAAATATTTTCTTCATTCTCCTAAGCCAAATTGTGTGGTTCCGAGTTAAGACTATAATAATTAAAGGTAATTAAGTTAACATTGGTGTATTGTGGTCAAAAGGTGTTGGAGGAATCGAATTAAAAAGCTCAAAGATCCGGAATCGGTAAATCGAGAATGAAAATTATAAACCGTGAAATATTACTTTGTAAATAAGATTTTGGATTTTAAATTATGATAATTATAACTTATTAAGGTTATATAATCAAAAATAGAGTCCAAGGATGTGAAAGATTGGATTAGAATGGTCAAAATGGGTCCCGAACGGCAAAAATGGGACGTAGGCTTGCCGCGGGCTTGCCACGGGGCAGACCCACGCCCTCCGTTCCCTCGGGCTCACCTATCAAGCCCAAAATTCAGATTTGCCCACGCTCGCTTCACGCTCGCCGCACGCTCGAGCCGACCATGGCCGAATGCTTGTGCTCGCCGCGCGCTCGAGCACAAGTCTGTTTTAAAGCCGCGTCGTGCTTCTTTTTCCTCATTTTTTCACGAGCCCAGAAGCTTCTAGAGAGAGAGAGAGCACCGATTCTAGTGAGAGAAGGGAGGAGATCGAGGCCGTGGAGTCTAAATCCATCCGAGAGCTAGTTATAAATGTGAAAGCACACGTCGAAGCAAGTGTTCTCATACTCACTTCTCGTTCCCTTTCGATGTTTTGCTTGATTTTATTGGGTATTCTTGTGTCGATACCCACTATAAATGTTAGAATCACAAAACCGATGATTAATGACCAAGGAATATGTAGTTATTTGTCCGAATCATGTCCGATCCACTCGATTTTGTTTCACCGAAATCCTAACGCATGAAATTGGGAATTTTCCATTTTCCTTCTGTGTATCATGAAATTGACCTCAAAATGTGAATCCCCACGTCCCAATGATGTACATATGTCGGCCGCGGGTTTGATTTCGCATGTTTCGACCCATTCGCGGTATCCGAGCCCTCTAAACGGGCGGTAACACTATTCACCCGAGATCCAAGGGGGAATTGCATGCTTTTACCTTCATAAAATGTTAAAATGACTTTAGAATATGAATCCCCACATCCCAATTGTATGTATATATCAACCAGATGTTTGATTCCGCAAGATTTGACCCGTTCGCGACATCTGGGAGCTTTAAAAGTCCACTATTACTGTTCATCCAAAAATGAATGGGAAAATTGCATGCTTCCACCTTCATATTATGTTGAATCGAGCCCAAAATATGAATCGTCATGTTCCAATTGTGCATATGTATCATTCGGGCGCCCGATCTCACAAGTATAAGACCGTTTGTGGATTCGGATGCTCTAAAAGGAGCTTGACACTATTCACACTAAATGAAATGGGAAATGTACATGTTTTACCGTCATTTAACTGTTATGAAAGTGATGTCTAATTGTTTCAGTGTAATGTAAGTTTCGAAATGCGTATCCATGTTCTGAAAGCAAGGGAATGAGCTCCGGAGGCTTCTAAATGATATGTGATCATCATGGGTAAGAAATCCTAATCTCTCTCGTGAACTTGGAATGATTTGTTAAGAATAAGGGGATTGAGTCCCACAGAAAGTTGTGAACCGAGCCAGTAAATGGAAGGGAATCCACATTGTGCAATGTGATGGAATGATCTCCCGGATAGAGATGTGTGTGATGGGAATGGGACTTCCCGAATTGTAAATGTGTATGGAAAATGTGGATTTTTCTCTCTAAGTGTTGGAACTAATCTCGAAACTAGGACCATGATTTATAGGGGCAGTAGTCTTTGGCTTACCATGCCCATCGCGGTGTGAACTCAAGAAATACTTGGCCACGTATTCTAGCCACTCGTGGGAGCGGGTGATGTTCATGGTACGCCTTAGGATACTATTGTGGAAGAACAAGAAACTGCCTGGTCCCCGAGGGATATGGGGCGATTGAGATGGCCGAGTGCTGCAGACAAAAAATGTAGCCGATGGTCGAGTGCTGCAAACCAAAAATGTAGCTGATGGTCGAGTGCTGCAGACCTGAAATGTAGCCGGCCTTAGAATGTGTGGCAGACACATTCCTTTCCTCGTCCTCTCACAATGTTGGTTAGTACGACCTACTAGTCCGAGTCAGCAAAGATTATGTAAAATAAAAATAATTAATACATAACCGATGTAACCGTGAGAATCTAATGATCCCAGATCTCCCCTATTTTCCTCTCAAGATTCATGACTGTTGAGATTACATGTGTTTCCCCCCTTTCAGTTATTGCTTCTATTGATTTCTACTATGAGATGTGACTTATGATTACATTTGCTGAGCTGTACGTTCACTCTTGCTGTTTATCTTTCCAGATGAGAACACTTAGCCGGCACCATATTAGTTAGAGCAAGGAGAGAGACTTGTTTAAAAAGATTAGCTAGACGTCTAGTGCATTGAAGATTTGGTCATATTGATGTAATGGAATGTAACAGCCACTCATGGATGAAGGTGGCTTGCTATTATATTATGGTTTTGTTATATTTTCGCAGGTTTTGATGATTTAGTTACACTTCCACATTTATGTTGATGTTTTGAGCTTTGTTTTATTTTAGATGGCATCTCTCTAGATCCAATATGGTAGATAGAAGTACTGTGTTAGAGTTATGGATGATATGACAGATATTGTGATCCTGTGTGTTGTGTTGTAGGCTTTCTGTTAATTATTTTGGTTAGATGTGTGCTTGTACAGGATGTATTTGAGCAGGTTGTATTTTTTTGTTTTCGTCAAGTTGTAGAGGGAACTTTACTGAAATTTCTGTAGAATCCATAAATATTAATTATGGACTTTGGTTTATGTTACCAATGACGGAGGTCATTCGATGGCGAATAATCTGGTCCGTCACACAAATGTCTGCTTTTACCGGGTCTGGTTCACCAAAAAATTTAAGTACCTTTCTTTCCTAAATCTATCATAAATTGTTGGGGCAGGATTTATTGGAGTCAAGTGACGTTGTTCCATTACTTGGATTACGTTTGTCAACCTTTTCAGTAAATTCAAATATCTAGCCTCTCGATCTTTTGGAGTATCGTTGCAACCCTGAGCATTATCCCTTCTTCTATTTGCCATACTAATATCCTATAATAGAAATATTGCAACATCAATTACCCTCAATTAATTAGATCAGGTGAAGGAATTAAATTGTTTTATTCATAAGAAAATTCTTAAGGTTGAACCTTAAATATTCCTTCTAATATTATCTATCCTTATCTTACCTCAGCTTAAGACAATTAACCTGAATCTTTAAACTTAAATTGATCAACCTAGGCCTGAAATCAATGTCGATCGACTAATCATTATGTCGTAGTTCAAGCAATTCTAACTTATGCAAGCAAGAGCACCTAGGATTTTCTAACCTAACTTATTCAGTCTATATCTATCCCTACCTATTCAGTTAGTCTGGATCATTTTTTAAGTTTTTGTGTACGATTCAGATCATTCCTAAGGCATCTCATTTTTCTCTGATACCATTTGTAATGGAACGCATCATAATTCTCATAAGATCCTCTGTCAGACAGATATAGAACAGAATCCATTAAATATCATCAGTAAATTATGTAGACATTTTGGCAAAGTTCTATCTAAAACTGAACGAAGACTAAAATATACAACCTGCTTATTTACACTTGTACAAAGCATGCTTGATTTCCAAACCTTAGACTTATGACCACAACACAATCATAGGACCAATATAACATGCAACTAACAAAATATCATAATTTACATCCTACAACACGTATTCACAGGACCACAAGTGCCATCCATGGCTTTAATTTAACAACTCTATCAACTATACCAGAATTCAGATAAGAGATATCATCTAGGACCTGTATAGAAACCAAAAAAATGTATAGCAGAAGCAACTATGCCCAAGATATAATCTACGGAAGTATAAATTACAATTCTAATAGTTTACAGAATATGCTACAATCATTTGTACATAATTTCCTTTACAAAACTCAATGGCACATGCAGAACTTTCAGATTTTCTAAAATACTTCAAGATAATCTTTGAGGCTTCACCAAGGCTCCAAAACCTTCCTTATTAATCTCTAACTATGCGTGATCCTCCAGTATCTTCTCTATATCCTTATATAGAGGGGGGAAAATAAAACAGTGAGCCGAAACCCAGCAAGATACTAAAACATATAGAATATAATGCTCTCATGTAGAACATAATGTAGTAAAGCGGATATGGCTACATTTGAAGCATAAATACGATAAGACAATGATTACGGAAACATTGGCAAAACATAAATGCAGAAGATCATAGAAATTGCCTGGGAAATAGAAACATATGCATGATTCATGAGAAAAGCACGATTCTACATGAACAGGTCTAAGAAATCATTATTTATACTTTTATTCAGAACATAAGAGCAGGTGAGTAGAAACACGTACAATAATCATGAGGAAAGCATTGTTCCATATGAAGAGGTCTCCAAAATGTAAATCATGCTTTTAGGCTATAACATAAATATGTAAGGGTAGAAAACCACGTTAATATCAGATCAAAAGAATAGAAGCAGTTTATAGAAACAAGAATAAAGCATGATTCTATTTAAACATGCATTGGGGTTCATAATATAATTCCAAATTTCACTTGTTTCTTCAGAAATTCCAATTTGATATTCTAGGGCCCCAACTAGCGTGCCTTACTAGCTGAGAGGGCCAATAATTGGGAATAGATTGCGTTTTGTCCACACAATCGAATGCCAAGAACAGTAACTATAATAGGGACCGATTGTGTTTTGGGGCACACAATTCAAAGCCAACAGAGGATTTCTAACCTCCAGAGTCAGTTCCAGTAACGCCCTGAAGAAGGGCAGACCACGTATAACTCTATGGACGGAGTTATCCCCGATTACCACTGTAATGTCCTAAGGCATACTGGAGAACCTCACATGATAGTATATCAGTCCTGTGTCCTAATTGACAGAATCAGAAATAGTTTCTTTTTGTTTTCTTAGCTTATAACTCATCAAACTTCAGAAAACAGTAAGGATTTCACCATTAATCCTTCAGAGTACTCTAGAAATCCACAAAAACTTAACAGTGTAGTTTCATCTAAATTTCTCTATCATAAATCATAACATTAACAGTACTCTTTCACAAATTAACTGTAACATATCAGAAATTATAGATTTTAAACATTAAATCCCTTTATTTTTGTGCTTAGGGTTTTGATAAATATTACGAACATAAAATGGATACCAAACACATGCATTTACATGAAATCAAAGCCAAATGTTGTAATATATATAAGTAAATATGAAATATGTCTAATTAATCAGGAGAAACAGACTTTATTTATACAAAACATGAAGAAACATGCTTTTAGAGTATAAATACAGTTGCAGAGATATTAAAACACTGTAAAAATGGTATATAATGTCTAGAGTACACTTGCTAGAGCTTGATCTACCGTTATTCTTACTCTAATTAGATCTTGATGGATGGTTTTTCCCCTTTCCTTCTCTTCCCTCTCCTTTTCCTTCTCTTCCTCTCATTGCTCTGTCGTGTTCTACCTCCCAAGAAAGCCCTAAATCCCTTATGAAAATAGAGAGAAAGAAAGCACATGAGGGGTCAAACAACTGGCACTCGAGCACCAGCCTTGTAGGTTGCGTCACTCCCGTCTTGCCTCGGGTGGCTGTTTTCACAAAATGCTCGAACGCCCATCGAGCGCCACTCCTGTTTTGGCCCATTTCGCCTCATTTTGATTCAGTATCAAATTTTTTCATATTTTTAAAACTAAACATGATTTTCATCCACATAATTATTTTATAATAATCACATTTCAAGATCAGGATCTCACAGACTGTCTGTCACCCCAGAGGTCGGAAGCAAAGAAGCCAACCATTCTGGCTAAGGCATTTGTGGCGGCGGTATAGGACACTGAGGCGTCTCCAAATATTGTGGAAGGTGCCCTTTCTATCTATAGAGTTTTAACTTGTATATTATTTGATTCAGGGTCTACCCATTCGTTTATTTCTCCATGATTTGTATGTTGTTTGTGTCTACCCCGAAAATTTTGGATTTTTCATTATCTATGTCAACACATACGGAATATAATCCATAAACTTAAATCCTTTAACTTATGCAGAAATTTTGATAGGGTCTATAAAAATTTGGATAGAGTTTCCTCTACATGTAGACCAAAACTAAATATACAACCTATAACAATTTGCCGGTACAAGCACACAGCTAATTAAATACCATAGTCCATCCTACAACACACAAACACAGGACCATAAAAGCCATCCATGGCTTTATTTCAACAATCCTAGCTACTATACAAGAATTCAGATGAGAAATGCCATCTAAGACCTGTACAAAATTCTAAAGAACAGAATAGCAAAAGTAACTATATCTGATGAATAATCTGTGAAAGTATAAATATAGTTCTAACAGTTTACAGAACATGCTACAATTACTTATACATAATTTTATTTACAATTCAAATGTTTACAAATAAAACTATCAGAATCTCCCAAAAATTACTCCAAGATAATCTTCGAGGCTTCATCGAGACTTCAGAATCTTCCTTGCTAATCTCTAGCTATGCCTGATCATCTGATATCATCTCTATAGCCTTATCTGGAGAGGAAAAAATAAAATAGTGAGCTGAAGCCCAGCAAGATATCAAAACATGCAAAATATAATATTTTCATACAGAATATAAGTGTAGATGAACAGTAACATTGAAATATTTAAGAACATAAATACAGAAGATCACAGAAAGTGCCAAGGAACAGAAACAGATATAAAAATCATGAAAAAAGCATAGTTCTATATGAACAGGTCTCTTAGTCATAATTCATACTTTCATGTAAAATATAAATACACTATAGTAGAAATCACAATAATCAGAAGAACGGATGCATCCATAGAAATAGGAATAAAGCATAATTCTATTTAAACATGCATCGAAAATTAAGAATCAGTATAATTATGCTTTGAAATCATAAATTAGTAAAATATACTTCAGAAACCAGAAAAACAGTACCAATTCTATAAATTTTAGAAGTCCCTTTTTAATTATCAGGAGGACCAACTAGTAGACTCTACTAGCAGAGAGGGCGAGTAATCGAGTATAGATTATATTCACTCTACACAATCCAAAGCCAATAATAGAAGTAGGATATCCCTTCTCATGGGATATGTCCCTTCTCATGAGACTTAGAATAGGAATGCCTCCCGAAGGTAGGCCAGGATCAGGAAACTACCCTCTAGGTTAACGCCCTAAGGAAAGGCGGACTATGTATGACTCTATGGATAAAATTATCCTAGATTACCATCATAACGTTTTAAGGCATGCCGAAGAACCTATCCTGATTGTATACCAGTCCTGGGTCCTAATTAATAAGACTAGGAAGCTTATAATCTATTATTCTCCAGGAAATCAGTTAGAATCTCGTGGTTAACTCTTTAGTATGCTTTGGAAATTCTCAATAATTTAACAGTGTAATTGTGTAAATTTCTTAGTTATAAATCACAACATAAGCATCATACCATTATAAATCAACATTTACTAGTCAGAATTTAAGGATTAAAATAGTTAAATCCCTTCATTTTCATGCTTAGGGTTTTGCTAAACCTTTTGGACGAGAAACAAACACCAAACATATATTTATACATGAAATCAGAGGTAAACATTGCAATAAATGTCAGTAAATATGAAAGTTGTCCAATTTATTTATAGTAAACACAGAGAAACTTGGATTTAAAGCATAAACATAATATTTAAAATATTAAAACGCTTTAAAACGGTAAATAATGTCCGGAGTACACTTACTTGAGCTCGATCTATTATTATTTTTACCCGGATTAGATCGAAAAAGGTAGATTTCTTCCTCTCCTTTTTCCTTTCCCTCTTCTTTCCCATTCCTCTCTGTTGGAGATGCCAAAATGGCAAAGGAAAAACTCTCATGGCGTTTTATACCCATTGGGGCACTCGAGCGCCCCTTGAGGGCTCTTCGAGCACACCCTCATGGCTAAGGCGCTGCGATGAGCGCTCTTCAGGCGTTCACGTTCGCAAATTTACGCACTAGACAGCGCTTGAGCGGTCGTCGAGCACCGCCCTTGCAAGCCTTCACCACTACCGTCTCACCTCGGGCAACCTTCAGGCGACCCTATTCATAAAATCACGCCGATCCTATTTTCTTCCTATTTGTTCATTTTTACTTTAGTACATATTTATCCCTTATTCTTATACCTAATCATAATAATTATTAACTTAATTACTCCATATTTATCATATTCTGTGATTGGGATCTCACATACTGATATTGTGTATCCAGAATGTGTGGTGGAGGTGAATGGGAGATGTATGATGGTAGACGTGATATTGTTGAATGTGGGTAATTTTGATGTTATCTTGGGAATGGATTGGCTAACTAAATTTCATGCCAGCATTGATTATTTTCTAAAAAGGGTGTGCTTTATTGTTCCCAGAATTGAACCCTTCTTCTTTCAAGACATTAGGAAAAATGAGATGTGACGGAACGGATTATTCTCCATTGAATAACCTCCGTCAATGCCTAAACACACCCTAGAGCCCATAATTAACCTATGGACTTCTATCGAAAATCCGGCAGAGTTTCCTCTGCAACTGGACGAAAACCAAAAATACAACCTGCTTAAATATCATTTTAAACGAGCACACATCTATCAAAGGCTTAACTCAAAGCCTACAACACGCCACACAGGATCAACAACACTGCCATATCATCCATGGCTCCAATACAGTACACAACCTACAGTACTGGATCTAGAGAGATGCCATCTAATTAAGCAAATTCCAAACATAAATATACAGACGCGGAAGCAAC